>PVKE010029065.1:0-20510 GCA_004027555.1 Craseonycteris thonglongyai | reverse complement strand
AAGCATATGAAACATGCTCAAATTCTAATTAAGAGTTGGTTCAGGAGAATCATTTCTAGACCATTCTACTTTCTTTCTTAACACCTCAGCTTTAAATCTCATATCATCAAACTGTACCAATCACTACCCTTTGTTGCAATTTCTCTAGACTCTGAGGTCCTACTACTCATTCTTTGAAGATTTTAGCTACTAGCTCACCAAAATTCCTGCTATTCTACCTTTTTTATTTTCAAAACTCCTGCTGACTTTCATATAACTTATTTGTAGGTGCTTTCCCTTGCTTAATATGCACTGACTATTACCGTACAATGAGTACTTCTTCCTAGAATGGTGCTTTTCTCTTTAAAACTGAGTAATTATATCAAATAATTATAGTGTGCAATTTCTAAAATATATCCCAGATTTGAAAACCAACAGAGAATAAATTTGCTATTTAGTCAATCATGACTTTTGAAAATAATACTTTTTTTTACTTTGACCAGTGTATAAAATGCCTTGCTTTCCACATTAGAATAAATTGTGCCATGGGTTAGAAAATCTGAGACAGTAAGAGAATAATATGGATATACTATATTATAGAAGTAGTACATCTTTACTATAATTTGTAAATTATGGTAATCTCAAACATCTATCTATTCAAAGCAGACTTCAGAAACCTCACTTTAAAATCTAAATTCAATGAGAAAACATCAGTCTTAGAGATTTCAGTGAAGCATTTATGGTTCATTTCATCCCAAAATCATCATACATTATATTACAAATTGTCCCAAGAGATTAACTATAGTATTCTAATCCCATCACCTTTACCACTATTTCTTTTGCCTTTTATTTCTGCTAATTCTCTTATCTTTTAATACCCCTAATTATTTTTGTGTATGGGATTTAATATTTAAAGTATTTGTAGAAATAATCTGAAAGTAAGATGATTTTCTTTTTCCCCAGAGAGGTGTTTCATTTGCTTCTGCCACCTGGGAACTATTCATTCTAAATTGAGGGTTTAAAGTTTTCCAGTCTAACGAGATGACTCAAATCATGACTGCAAGGCGTAGTTTACTTCTGGTTTATCTTCACTCCTAGGGTATAGCTCTTATGGGTCTCAGTCCAAAGTATGGGGAGTTTTAATCAAACTTCTGCTTTTGGTAAATTCTAGATTCCAACTTTTGTTACCCTGGCCTTATGAGACAGCCAAAAGCACAGCTAATTGGCCTTTTGTGCTGAGCAGATCTCCATTCTGGATTCCCATCTTCTCTCTGCTCTTGTCTTGGTGATTTATCACCACCTTGTTAAGTCTAATGCTTTTTAAAAGATTTTTTAAAATATATTTTGTGCAGTTTTTGTTTGTTGTCATCAGCTGGAAGATCTCCAGTTACTAAAAGGTTTCCATCATCATTGTTTCCTTTAGAGGGAAAAAAAAAAATCTAGCATTTGTATTTTTAGATTGCATGCACATCCTAAAGTATATAAAAGGAGCATCATTATTTCTCTGGTCTTTGCTCCCCCATGTAGCTAGATGGGAACAAACTGTATACTAAAACAATCTTAGGACACTACCTCTTTGGACAAACCAGTCTCCTTAAATTCTGGAAAGTGTACAAGGGCTGTCTGGAAAATATCCAGCCATATAATATAAAAAATAGAGGCATTTATGGGTGTATTTTTTCCAGACTGTTCTCATATAATAAATTAAAATGATATTATTAGCCAGTTGATGACTTGAAATAGAAACAAGTACCCTTTTCAAACAGACTTTTAGAGCTTGTTCATGGTCCATGTCTTTGAGCAAGTGGTCTCCTGTTTGCTCTTAGAAACTCAGTCTCAACGAAATCAGTATTTTGTATCAAAATTTTGACAAGTTTTGTCTATTGTGGTTATGATACTACCCATGATACTGAATTGTTGAAAAACTTGCCTTTCTGCTCCTGATCTTCATCTGGCCTTATTTGACCTGTTCTAATTATATTGGCAAGGGAAATTGTCTGCTTCAGGCAGCCACAAATCCCAAATGTATTTTATAGATCACTGAAGTAGGTTTTCTGCTTTTATCTTACCTTCTACCATAGTCATAATGGTTAAATTACAACTGAGTAGATGGAGCTGATGTTTATATTGCTACCAGAAAAAAAAAATTAATAGGGAGTAGGAATCATCATGAAAAATAATTGGAAATTTTTTTTTTAATGTTTGAAGAGGATCATGAGACAAGCTTACTCTAGTCTGGCTTTCTATTACTTGGCTCTGTTACAAACCAATTTCAAAGGAATTTTTTATCTGCTATTAATGTTTTATTAAAACATTGAGTATCAAAAACCACATAATACATTTTTGTATTAAACCACAAGATGCCTAATGGGTATATTAGAGATTTACTCTTCTTTTAATCCATGTGAATTATCTTTGGTATTATAGAACAGATTACCTTTAAAATCTAAAGGTGTTACTTGTTTTATATAAATATTTTTCTATGTATCAGTCTTAACATGAGAGAACACTGGTTAGAATTAACTTCTATACATGTAAAACTCCCATTGCAGTCAAAAGCATAAAATATGGATGAGATTTCTGGTACCTTACCAGAGCAAAGATGCTTATTTTCTTAATTAAAATTTGTTCTATACAATGAATTCTCTAGTACAACATATACCTTATCTGGTCCCTTACCAAGTAACATTTTATGATGACACTAGAGAGAAGAAAGAAAGAATTAAACTACAGTAGTCTCCCTTTATCCACAGGGGATAGTTTCAAGATCCCCAGTGGATGTCTGAAACTACAGATAGTACCAAAAGCCATGTGTGTGTGTGTGTGTGTGTTTTCCTATACACATATACCTGTGATAAGTTTTATGATTTCTCTTTGGCATATCCACACTGCCAGCATTACTACTCTTGTGCTTTGGGACCATTATTAAGTAAAATAAGGGTGACTCAAATACAAGCACTGCAATACCACAACAGTCGATCTGATAACTTGAAGACGTCTACTAAATGACTAATGGGCAGGTCACACAGCATAGATACATTGGACAAAGGAATGGTTCATGTCCCTGGCTGGAGGGGGTGAGATTTTATGCTACTCAGAACTGTATGCAATTTAAAATTTATGAATTGTTTATTTCAGGAATTTCCCATTTAATATTTTCAGACCATGGTTGACCACAGGTAGCTGAAACTACAGAAGGCAAAACTGCAGATAGAGGAGGACTATGTATAGCTGAATTATCAAAACATTTTTCTAATTAAAGCTTTTGGATAACAGTTATCCTCAATCATTTCTCAAATATCTAAACAAAAAATAGACACTAAAATTATCTAAAATACCCATTTGGACAATTTCATATATTATTTTTCTCTTTGGCTTACCACTTTACACTTAATGTAATAACTACTACATAGTAAATGTTAATTCAGTGTGTGTTGAATGAATGAAATATACCTAAGAAGTGAGCAGAAGAGAAAATGAAAAACAGTGTATTATAAATATACGTAAATAACATAGTTTTCTCTCTACTAAGAATATCTCTTTTCATCCTCTTATTTATTAAAAATGGCGCTCATAAACTTGAACAACTGGAACCATGATTTTTTAATCTGTGTTTAATAAAATGTAGCAGGTCCTTGAATAATGTAGTGTTGTTCAGTTTCATTTCATTGTAACGTTGGTGAGTTGCCATAGAACTTAACTCTTGTTTATATTAATTAACCTATAGCAAAATTGGTTTTGTTTCATGTAATTTTGCTTAAAGTTGCAGAATTTACCAACATTGTTAAGTGAGGACTTACTGAAATTTCACTGTGGTGTCGAAAAAGGAGTGGTATTTCTTTCAGTGGTTTTTTATTTGTTTTACCTTGTTGGTTTCAAACTTTCTCCTTCAGTGGAAAGAAGGTTATTTTTGAGGCCAATGTGATTAGCATATGGGAAGGGGATCATAAATCTTCATGGATCAGAATTCTTCCTTGGCAGCCAACTGAGATCAATAAGCTATGAGTGAACTATAATAAATGTAGTTAGAGAACATAATCAATGAGAATAAAACAAAGAATGAGGATGTCAGGAAAATATATACTATCCAACTGTGACACGTTTATCTTCAAAGATCAGGAAAAAGAAAAGAAATACAAAAATAAACTTTAACACTATCTTTTGAGAAACTGAATATATGAGGGCTGTCTGGAAAGTATCCAGCCATATAGCCAGAGAATATAACTATTCTCATTATATTGACAGTGACTGGACTTTTTTCAGACAGCTCTCAGATATATGATAGCCAGACCATATATAAAAATAGATCTCTGACCCCCAGTCTACAGCAACCAGCCTAGGAAACCAGCCTGCTATCTACAAGTCAAACTTGTAGGAATTAAGACTACCATCTCAAGGAAGCCAACAATAACTCCTCTAACAATTAAAACAAAATGACCAGGGCTTGATTATGAAATGGCAGCTTCACTAGTATTTATCTTCATTCCAACTTAGGACTGACCAGAGAAAACTAAATATTCACACCTCATCAATCACATAAGATGCCCCACTTCTCATTAGCCTACCTTCAGCTTCTCCATGCCAAGTACCTCCAATCAGAATGTACCTGAAGCCCTACTCTGCCTGCTTTTGAGTCTCTGCCAGGTACAGGTGATGGTGGCTGACTTCCTTGCTCTTTATAACAAGATCTGAATAAATAGCCTTTGCTTACTCATATCTGGGTGGTCTTCATTTATTTCCTTATTTCTATCACTTAACATAGTTACAGTATTTTAATGTAGAACATATATACCTTCCATGCTGGAACATAAACAAAAATATATACAAAACAAATGCTCTCTTTGATAAGTCTCAGACTTAAACATAAGAAAGTAAAGTGATTTTTACATTACACTTTATAAGAACAATAGCACAGCACCTGTGGTATTAAAAGTTACAAGAGCAACAGAGCTACAAGTTGTTATTATTATTATTTTGTGTGTGTGTGTGTGTGTGTGGCCTGGGTCATTTACACCAGGGGTGTCCAATCTTTTGTCTTCCCTGGGCCACATTGGAAGAATAATTGTCTTAGATTACATATAAAATGCACTAACACTAATGAGAGCTAATAAGCTTTAAAAAAAAAAAATCATTGCAGGATACCAGGATAGCTCAGCAGGTTGAGTGCTTGCCTTGCAACCCCAAAGTCTGGGGAGCAAATCCCAGCCCTGGCCCTTGCAAACCCATATGCTAAACTGTCTGTGTACCACCATAAGATGAAGGTTCATTAGAGACTGAAAATATTATGGCTTAACCTGGTAGTACAGAAAACTCCCCATACTCAGGAAGGAAACAGCCCAAAGACTAAAAAATTTTGGTAAGGCAGAAATTGAAGTAATTCAAAGAATTCTCAGAAATAACAGGCTTGACACTTGTTCTCCTACTGACTATGTGTTAAGATTTCATCCAGTTTGACAAATTTTAAAAGATAAGGTGATTCTAGCTGTTTCAGGGTTTGGTTTGTTCCCCACTTCAGCCTCTTTCTTAGATGAGTGATATTTGGACTTTTGTGAATAATTCATGAAATTATAATACAGGGTCCAGCAGAAGTAACACCCCTTTTTTAATGAGCTGGTAATCTGTACCAAATCTTTTATTAAATAATTCTTCACATAACAAAAGAGTGGTTGCTGCTCCATTGCACTGGTTTTGATAGTACAGTTCACTATTCTCATTCACTGTTCCCTTTATAGTTGATGGACCATTTTACTTCAGGGAACCTGGAACACAAAGGTTACTAAGGTTACTAACATGTCCATATATACTGTACTACTTAAAAAAGGGCATTACTTCTGCCAGACATTATATATGTATAATATATAATTATAGCTTCCTGCCTGTCATTTTTGTGTAAGTAGTATAGTAATGTGTTGCAAAATCTAAAGAGGTTAGGTGTTTCTCAATTTTATTATAAATATCTTCAGAATAACACTTAGCATTTTAATCAGAGACTGATTACTTCAAATTTCATATACTATAAATCTTGATATTATAATGGATTTTAATAATTTTAACAGTATAAATAGGTGACTCAGTAGTTTAGAAATAGTATCCAAATGGCCAAGAAGGAAAACCTACACACTGTAGTAACAAAATGAAAAAAAAAAATGTTTATAGCAAGGCTTAATGGTGGAAATCTGCTAAAGTGGAGGATAAGAGACTTCTTTTGATGATGCATTTGCATGTATAACACAGCTTCTTCTGAGATTTTAGGTTAGAATAACTCAGTTGGGCAGAAGTAGAACATGAGGAACTGATGGATTCTAGAGGTAATAAAGCCCCTTAGAACTTTCCTTTGGTGCTACCATCAACATCAAGCATATTTTATGCTATGAATAAAGATTAAAGTTTATAAAAATTAGTGTATATTTGAGAAAACACATAAAGCTTTTTGGTATATGTAGAGAGCTAATTTATTTATTCCATCAATAAACATTTGTTTATTATATGCCCTGTGGTACAGTACATACTATGGATAAAAGAGTGAAAAGAACTTTATGTTCTAGTTGGGTAGACAGACAATTTAAAAAGTCAACTAATAAATAAATAAGATGATTATAGATTGTGGTAAATACTGTAAACTTTACAGTGTAAAGAAATAAGCAGGGATATATACAGCTGAAACAAAGATCTGAAGGAAATGAAAGATAGAAAAACAAATGTAAGGTTCTAGACACAATGATAGCACATATATCTGAAGAATATTTATAGGAATACAAAACTATCCAACAACCACCAAGTAAAAAAAATACATAATATGGCATCCAGTCAGAAATTACTAGGCATGCAAAGAAGCTGGAAAATACTTCCTATAATGAGGAGCAAAATTGGTCAAAGTCAATTCCCAAATTACTCAGGTGATAGCTTCAGTAGGCAAAAGCAATAAAACAGTTATTATAATTTTAATCTATAGGTTCAAGAAGATAGAGGAAATAGTATGTTAGAGACATAAAAATATAAAAATGACCCACTATGAACTTCTAGAGATAAAAATTATGTATCAGAGAGTTAAATTAATACAATGGGTAGAGTTAACATATAAACTATGCATGTATGTGAAAATATATGTGTGTGTGAATATAATAACTCTATCCACTGAGTGAACCTGGAGGACGATGACATCCTAACATCAATAAGCATATCCAATATTCCAAATACCTTTCTCCACTTAAACAAACCAGGGCTTCTTGTAAAAAGGACTCATTCCAGAACTAAGGCAAGGAAAGTACAAGATGAGCCCAAAACATCTTGTACCAGAAAGCAAAAGTGCTTAGAAAATGAGAGGGATATGTCAGAAGGTTATAGGAGCCAAATCAAAAGGGTTTACCCAGGCCAAATCTGGGACAATTTGAGCAACAAAGTAAATAATGATAGTAACAGATTATAACTCATTGAATAAGTTAGGAATCTTTGAGTTCAGCTAGTGAGATGGAAGGATGGATGGATGGATGGATGGATGGATGGATGGATGGATGGATGGATGGATGGATGGATGGATGGATGGATGAATGAAAAAAGGTACACTATAGAGTAATGGATGCTTAAAATAATGGGCAAAATTTTGTTGAGAAGCGATTCAGACTGATTGATACTTGTACAACAATGTTTATACTGTCATTGTTCATAATATCTGATAGGTGGAAACAACCCATGTCCAATATGAGATGAATAGGTAAATGAAATGTGATACACAAGGGCTGTCTGGAAAGTATCCAGCATGTAATATGAAAAATAGAGGCATTTAAGTCTGGATTTTTTCCAACCAGCCCCTGTGTACATGCAATGGAATATTATTCATTCATAAGAAAAGGAATAAAATATAAAAAGTGAAATTCTGATACATGTTACAACATGGATGAACCTTGAAAACATACATTGTGAGATAAGCTATACATGAAAGGATAAATAATTATATGATTCTACTTATATGAGATAACTAGAATCGGCAAATTCAGAGAGACTGAAAGTAGAATAGAGGTTACTAGGGGCTAGTAAGAGGAGGGAATGGCAAGATATTTAATGGGTACAGAGTTTCTTTGGAGGAAGATTAAAAAGTTCTGGAAATGGACATTGGTGATGGTTGCACATTGAAATGTACTTAATACCGCTGAATTTTGCACTTAAAAATGGTTAAAATGACAGATTTTGTAATGTGTATTTATCACAAAAATATTCTTTTAATTTAAAAGTTTTTTGAGGACTGTGATATTTACAGTCTCAGAGTATCCTCTCACAAAATACTTATTCCATTACAAAGAGAAAACTGTAATTTTAGAGTTTGGAAAAATCTGTCAGATACTACCATATTCATTTGATCAGTTAGCACAGCATTACTTTTGTTGTATTCCTGCCAAAAAGCATAACCTGAATCAATTTATGAGGTAATATTAGATAAATTCAAATTGAGGGACATTGTGCAAAACAACTGGCCTATAATCTTCAAAAGTGTTAAGGTCATGAAGGTCAAGAAAAGACTAAAAAAATGTTCTATATCAAAAGAGATAAAAGAACTGAGAATTAAATGCATTGCATAATCCTAAATTGTTGGATCTTTTTGCTAGAAAGGACATCAGTGAGACAAATGCCAAAACTTTTGGAGTCTATGGATGAAATCATAATAATGTAAAATGTTAGCTTCCTGAATTTTGTGCTCATACTGTGATTATGTAAGAGAATGTCTTTGTTTATAGAAAATATATGCTCTCTGGGAGTGATGGGATACCATATCAGTACTCTCAAATGGTTAAAGAAAAAAATTCCCTATATTGTTCTTGAACCTTTTTTGTAAGCTTGTGCTGATTTCAAAATTAAAAAAAAAAAAAAAGATTATTTATACAAACTGTAAGAAAAAATAAAAAGATAAAAGAACCTAAATGAAAGTGGTTATTGTGGCCAAGAACTAGATCTTAACACTAGGAGTATATTGGAAGGCTAACTGCCAACAAAGGGTAACTTTTGGGAAAGCTGGGATGGCTCAGTGGGTTAAGCGCTTGCTTTGAAGCCCTGGGGACCGAGAATCGAATCCCGGGCCCAGCCCATGCGGACCCATATGCTGAGCTGGGGTGTGCCCCCAGTTCAGTTCTTGCGGGGACCTATGTTGGAGGCTCCTGGCCCAGTTCCTGCCCTGCCCAGCCCCGTGCCCACCTGTGGAGTGAACCTATATGGAAAACTAATCTCAACTATGGAGACTGCTCTGGGCCCTCCCCCTTCTCTCTGTCTCTCTCTGTCTCTGTTTCTCTCCATCAAAAAATCAATAAAATAAATCTTTAAAAAAAAAGGGTAACTTTTTCTATTCAGTAAGTTACAAAAACATTCAAACCCATTTCAAGTAGATAAATAGAGGATGATCTAAGTAGTAGACTATATATCAATTATATAAATGTGCTAAAATCAGGTTCTAGACAGGAACCTTATAATTTTGGATTTAGAATATGAAAACAAAGGAAATAACCAAACTGAATGTTAAGAATAGTTGTGGCCATTTAATTTGAAAAATTCATGTGTTTCATTGTCTTCCTGTTTTAGGTGATGCTGAACAGGAACTTGGTCCCCCTCCATCTGTAGATGAGGCGGCAAACACACTCATGACTCGTCTGGGTTTCCTCCTTGGAGAGAAAGTCACGGAAGTTCAGCCAGGTGACCAGTACAACATGGAAGTACAGGATGAACATCAGGTAAGCTCCTTGTTACCAACTTAGTTAAACATGGGATGAATCAGCCTACTATACCAGAAAAGAAAAAATGTTGCATGTATTCCTTCTGGTTATAATGATTGCAATTGTTGAATGCCTTTTGAGGCCTAGAGATGTAACTAAATTTTCCACAATCACTGTGTTTCTTCAGTTTATGAAACATATTTTAGTTTTATTCTTAGCTTTAAAAGCCACTTTAAGGTTTTGATTCATTTCTTGAATGAATGAGAAAATAAGTAAATAAGCCAACAAAAATTTATATATATATTAGCACTGTACCCAAATTGCAGAATACACATTGTTTCCACATGCACATCGATTATTTATCATATTGATGATATGCTGACATAGAGCAAGTCTCAGCAAATTTCAAGATTCAAATTGCTGTAATCATAGTAGAATCCATCATATAAAAATTTAGAAAACAATAGCTAAAAGATAGAAATCCCCAAATGTTTTGATCTTAATATACTTCTGAATAGCCTTTGAATCAAAGAAAAAATCATAAATTAGAAAATAATTTAAACTGAAGTAACAAAAACACAGTATAACAAAACAGTATATAGTTAAAGATGTGCTCATAAAGAAACCCTCATTTTGAATACATATATCAGAAAAGTAAAAAATCTGAAAAATTAATGAAGTAAATAGGCATTTTGGAAAATTTAAAAAGTATCAGCAATTTGAAAAAAAAATAAATAACTATATATATATATATATATATATATACATTTTTTTTTTTTTTTTCTTTTGGCTATTTCCATTCTTTTTAGCCCAAATGTAGGAAAGGAAATACTAAACTCAGATTCATTTGTGTGGTCTTGATCTTTAAAATGAATATCCTAGAGTGACTCATTTTATTCAGATGACAAAAATTAATTTCAAATTACATATTCTTAATAAATATTGGGGGAAGCCGGGATGGCTCAGTGGGTTGTGCTCACTTTGCAGCGCCGGGGACCGAGGATCGAATCTCAGCCCCGGCCCGTGTGGACCCATATGCTGAACTGAGGAGTTCTCTCAGTTCAGTTCTCTCTCTGTCTCTGTATCTCTCTCTCTCTCTCTCTCTCTCTTTGTCAAAAACAATAAAAAAACCCCAAAAATAAATATTAAAGTTTCTAGTCATATGTTAATTTTTTCATAAAATAATAAAATATGCAAGAATTATTTGAATATATTTCTAGACCTTTATATCCTTGCTCCTTTCCTTAGGTGATTGATTTTGCTGGCTACACATTAAAATCACCTGGGGGGATGCTAGGATGGCTCAGCGGGTTGATCATTGTTCTTGCAGCCCTGGGGTCCAAGGATTGAGTCCTGGTCTTGGCCCATGCAGACCCATATGCTGAACTGGGGTGTGCTTCCCATGTGGGAGGTCTCCAGTTCGGTTCCCACTGGGATGAGCTTCCCATGTGGGAGGCCCCCCCACTCACAGGGGCGTGCTTCCTATGTAGGAGGCCCCTGACCTGGGTTCTTGCTCTGCTGGGCCCCACACCCACCTGTGTGGAAAGAAACTGTCAAAAAACTGATGACATACAACTATGCAGACTGGGCCGTCCCCCTGCTCTCTCTCTTTCTCTTGTCTCTATCAAAATAAAATAAATCTTTTTTTAAAAATCACCTAGGCAGTTTTTATAAAATTCAAATACCTAGAATTCTAATTACATTGAAACTCCCCCATTCTTATTTCTTTACGTAAATACTATCTTAGCTCCTGAATTATCTCTAGCCTTGCCTTTCCCCTTCACTCTAGATCTGTATATCGAGCTGCCTACACCACCACCTTTTCTACCTTTATGTCTAAGTTACATTTCAAACTTAACAGGTCAAAAACTGAACCTTTGCATTTCTCTCCATAGCCTGCTGCTTCTGCAATGTTTCCTGAGTAAGTGGTATCACCTACATGCATAGAACAAAAGCTTTGGAGCCATTCTTGCCTTTTCTCTGTCATATTCCATATTCACTCTTGCAGCAAATTGTGTAGGCTGTTTTCAGACTGTATGCTAAATCTGATCTCTTCTCACTACTTCCACTGTTTATACACCCAAGTCCTAGCCACTGTCATCTTTTGCCAGGGCTACCTCAGCAGCTACGACAATGGAGTAAGGCTAGAAAGCCTGGAATTTTTGCCTGTTCTATTTCCTGTTACATCTTCTGTACCTAGAACAGTGTCTGCCATTAGTAGGTGCTCAGTAAATACTTGCTTTATGAATAAATGGCTTCCAAATAGGTCTCTGCTTCCACTATTGTCCTCTGTTGTCTATGTACACAATTGCCTGAGTGACCCTTATAAACTGGAACTCTGATCCTTTCACTTATATGCTCTCAGTTTTCTCCTCATATTCCCATCACATTTAGAATTAAATCTAAAATCTTTACCATGACCAGAAAGGCTCCTAGCTAACCTCCCTTACATCATTTCCTGCCCCACTGCCTTTCACCTGTAGTTCTCAAGCAATACTGACCTCCTTGTCATTCCTTGAACACAGAAAACATTTGTTTATACTGGAATACTCTTCCCACATAACTCACTCCCTCACTTCAGTGCTTTGAGGTTTTTTCATCTGTATCTCATAAGAATGTAGTTTCATGATAACAGGGATTAATGATTTATTTATTTTTATCAATTCACGTTGTAACCATGTCACTCTGCTATTCTCTGTGAATAAAAAAATGAGGGTTGATATATGTTGCGAATTTTTTAAATATGGTATAAATAAAACATCTATTTTAATTTTTATTCATATCAAGTTAAAATGTGACTGTTCTAAGAATGACTATCATGACGTTACAGACTGAGTATTTGCTGAGGACCCTATTGTTTCTAAAAAGCTATATTTCTTCACATGCTAAAATTTATAATTGATTATTTTTGAGATGGTTCATGTCACATCGTGTTACAGTGATTCTGAATAAAGTCACAGGTCTATGGGGTATGCCTTACTTGTGCATTTACTGAATAAAATATTCCTAAAATAAGTAAATGAATAATGTCATTAATTTAATGTAATTAAAGTGATATAGCATAATAAAATAGTCACTTAATCGAGAGATAGAAAATTTGTATTCTGGTTCCAACTCTACCACCTACTGTTTTGTAAATTTGGTCGTGTCACTTAATATCTCTGAGCTTTAGGTTTTTCATAGGTAATAACTGACATTTATTAAATACTTATTGTTATACTAATCATTGTACTAATTGCATTATTTGCACTTTTTCATTTAAGCTTTCTTACAACCCAATGTGGTAGGGTCCATTTATATTCTAAGTTTTTAGATAAAAAGTAATGGAAGCATGCTGTCAAAAGTGGTCAATAGCATTTAAATTCAGGCAATCTGCTTTTACATGTTCTTAACAGCTACACCATATAGTCTCAGTATAATCTGAAATAATAACACCTGACAGGATTGTTGTGAGGATCGAGTTGATTCATGAATATGAAAACACTTTTAGCTATAAAATGCCATATATATAAAAGGTATAAAATAGTATGCAATATAATTAGTATATAAATACATGTGGAGACTATAAAATTTGGGGGAAATTACTTCATAGCTCATACTTAAGTCATTTTCACATTTCTTTTTTTTTTTTAAAGATTTATTTTTATTGTTTTTGACAGAGAGAGGGATACAGAGCCAGAGCCAGAGAGAAGAGGGAGGGCCCAGAACAGTCTCCATAGTTGCACATCATTGGTTTTTCCACATAGTTTCATTCCACAGATGGGCGAGGCTGCACAGGGCAGGAACTGGGCCGGGGTCCCACCCCGGTGAGAACTGAACTGGGGGCACTCCCCAGTTCAGCATATGAGTCCACACGGGCTGGGGCCGGGATTCGGTCCTCGGTCTTTGGGGCTGCAAAGTGAGTGCTCAACCCACTGAGCCATCCCGGCTTCCCCATTTTCACATTTCTTAAGTGGAGGAAATAATATTCATTATATTTTGTACTTGGTTGATAAGGAATAAATAAAATAAGTATTTGTACTGTAAAGCATTAAAAATGTAAAGTATTAATAATGAAGCAAAATGATGGCCTTCTTGGAATATAATATAACATAAAACTATCTTGGAACCACAGAAGAAGTGGCTAAATTGATCATTGGAATTTCTAGTCTTAGGAAGACTACTGAGAACTAGGAGGTCATGTTTTTTTTTTGGTAACTTCTGAGCTAAACAGCATACTAATGGAGATAGATTGCTCTGTGCAGGAAGACTTGTTAGTAATGGTGTCTTCGATATAGTACTGATAATGACAGAATCTAGACAGGCAAGTCAACATCTATCATTTTTCTGCAGAAGGTTTAAGTATTGAAAGTGGTATTCAGTTGACCACTATAATTTCATCTCTCAGTGATTTCTGAGGAACTAGGATGTACCTTATGAATTCCCTTAGTAAGTGCTTATCTTCTGTATTTGTAGAACCTTTAAGACAGGGGTGTTCAACCATTTGACTTCCCTGAACCACACTGGAGGAAGAATTGTCTTGGACCACACATAAAATACACTAATGATATCTGATGAGCTAAAAATAAAAAAATAAACAATAAACAAAAAATACAAATTGCAAAAATATCTCATAATTTTTAAGAAAGTTTATGAATTTGTGTTGCGCCATGTTCAAAGCCATCCTGGGTCTGCAAGTTGGACGAGCTTGCTTTTAGAAATCCACATTGGGAGTATTGGGCCCTTCTGGAGAACACTAAGGACAATGAAGAAACAACTGAGAGGTTTTAGAAGTGGAATAGTTTAATTAGATGTCCATTTTAGCCTACAGCATGGAAAATAATTAAAGTTGTCTTTCTGTGGCTAGGAGAGATTTCTGTATCTCATTAACTACCGGTAGCTAGCCTCCCTAAATAAATATAAAGCCTGCCTTTTAATTCATAAGCCATGAACAGTTTACTGCTTTCAGCTTGATTTTTAAGCTTTGCTGTTAAAGTTTTTAAAGACAGATTCTGTGATATATGCTTTATTTTTCAGAAAACAACTTGTAGTAAAATAGTATCATTTGGGTTTACCCTCCCAATTGGCTATCTTATGGATATAAAACAGTTTCCTTTCTCAAAGAACAGACTGCTAATCTTGTCTAAAAGTGGAAATGAGGGGAAGCCAGGATGACTCATTGGGTTAAGCGCTCACTTCGCAGCACTGGTGACCGAGGATCAAATCCCGGCCCTGGCCCGTGCAGCCCTATATGCTGAACTGGGGAGTGCCTCCAGTTCGGTTCTCACCGGAGTGAGACCCCGGCCCAGTTCCTGTCCTGTGCAGCCCTGTGCCCACCTGTGGAATGAAACTATGTGGAAAAACTGATGATGTGCAACTATGGAGACTGTTCTGGGCCCTCCCCCTTCTCTCTGTCTCTGTATCTTTCACTCTCTCTCTGTCAACAACAATAAAAATAAATCTTTAAAAGTGGAAATGAGAAAGAGTTGCTATAGAAATAATAGGTTCATACCAAAATTAAACTTTTTCACTGTGGGATGACTCTAGGTATAGCTAATGTAAAAGACCCTAGTACAGTACCGTACATCTCATTACCCACATGTTTCTTAAACTGAGAATGAAGAGGTTAAAAATTGCCATGGCAAATTTTAACTAGGGAGGATTCTAATTTAGTAAGTCAGGCAGGGCTCAGTATGTCAATTTTGTAAAGGAGCTTGTTTGTTTTTGTCATTCTACAGTTGATTTCACTGCATGCCAGTTAAAAATCATTGTTCTGGTGGATTAATATTATTTTATTAAAATAGAGACATTTACAAAGAAATTGAAACTCTTCCTTGCTCTGGAGAAAAATTATATAGTAGAAGAAAAATGGCACAGATTTGACAGTTTACATTCTTAAGAAAAATTAGTTCCTAATATTAATATGATTGAAAAGATTTAGATGATTGCAGGGTTCTGAAAATGTCACTTGTGCGTGGTTGAGCTGAATGTATCTTTTATGACCTGGTTGTAGCACTTAAATTAAAATCAAAACCTGGATTCAGCACAGATGACTAAATTCAAGGGCTTGCATCTAGAAATCTTTCATCTAGGCAGAAAAATAGTTAAGTTTACTAAGTTTCACCTTATTTGTAGAATGCAGAATCTCTTATCCTGGGAAGCAAAAACAAATAAAACCTATTAGATGTAAAAGATGTACATATATGTATATTTTCTTCTCATCAAAGCTTATATTTTACTGTAAGATATATTTTACTTTAACAGCTGATCAGTTTATCTTATTTCTTTTTCATTCTAATTTTTCAGACCTCAGCAATCACCCAGCGGATAAGTCCCTGTTCCACCCTGACTAGCAGTACTGCCTCTCCACCAGCCAGTAGCCCCTGCTCCACGCTCCCACCAGTTAGTACAAATGCAATTGCCAAGGACTGCAGCTATGGGGCTGTCACTAGTCCCACCTCCACCCTTGAAAGCAGAGATAGTGGCATCATTGGTGAGTTAGTTTTTATATTAATCATTTTGTGTCATTTTGTTCTTTTAAAAACAACATTAGGGGAAGCCGGGATGGCTCAGTGGGTTAAGCGCTCACTTTGCAGTGCTGGGGACCAAGGATCGAATCCCAGCCCCGGCTCGTGTGGACCCATGTGCTGAGCTGGGGAGTTACCCCAGTTCAGTTCTCTTTCTGTCTCTGTATCTCTCTCTCTCTCTGTGTCAAAAACAACAACAACAACAACAATAATAATAATAATAAAAGACAACTTCTTTAAAAAAAATTTAATAAATAACATTACACAAGCTCATCGTTTTCCAAAACCTCTGTTTTTGAATCATTGAGATGTATGAGGGCTTTCTGGAAAGTATCCAGCCATGTAACAGTTCTCATTATATTGACAGTAGCTGGTGTGAAGTCTTGTCTATTGTATTCTTGTTAAGGGAAGTCAGTCACATGGAAATGAGTGAAGTTTTGGGAAATGAAGAGTCTTTTTCTGATGAAAAAGGGCAGGGAATACTCTGGGCTTTATTTTGGAAAAACAAGTGAACTATGTAATAACAGGTTTGGTTTATGCAAATAGTACAATAGTAGTATAAAATGACATTTGTGTTCTTCTAACATTGGAAAAACTAGATGCCTTCTTTGTCTTTGCTTTTAAATACTATGACCATAAAAGCCGTTCCTTATAAAATTTAGCATTTGAATAATAAACTAGGGGCAGTAGGCCACTAAATAATTATGTCTTTGTGCCACAAATTAACTCAAAGTTTTTCAAACCTTTCCGACACCAATCTGGACAATTATAATTTTCTTTTTTTATAAACTGATTTTTGTTTTTTGTTAAATTTATTGAGGTGACATTGGCTAGTAAAAATTACATTAAGTTCCAGGCATACAATTCTACAGTACATCATCTGTGTTTTGCATTGTGTACTCACCACCCAGAGTTAGTTCTTCCATCACCATATGTTCAATGCCCCCTATCCCCTTCCCACTCCTCTCCTATCTTGCCCTCTGGTAATAATTTTTGTTGATAGATCTTACATTTTTGAAAGAAATTTTGACATCATTCTATTCATTTTTCAATAGTTTGTTTCTCATTTTTAATTTATCAAATATATCTCTGCTGAAGCTTCTATTTAAAATGAATTAACTAGTACTATCACCCTTGGTATAATTCCAGCAATGTTTATAGCAGCATGATATTTTAACTAGTCACCAGTAAGCATATTATTATTTATAAATTATTTGGAATATTGAAAATAGTGAAACCCATTAGTCCTTTCTCAGACCTTTAAATAAGTAGTATTCCAGTGTTGGAACCCTACTGAATGTGCTCATGATTTATCTGGAAAAAGAGGATATATCTCTCGAATATATACCAGGCTAAGGCCACACAGATAAGTAAATCCTAGCCAACTCTGATTTGGGACCTAATGATAAAAACTTCTGCTGGAACACAACACAAAGAAAACCATGGAAGTTAAGGGGTTAAACAGACATTTTACATCTAAACAAGTCCTCCAGGAAACAGGAGTTTCCATTCTCTGGCTTTAGTATACTGACCCAAGAACCTATGTGAACTTTAAGCCTGTAGCTAAAATTAAAAAGCCAGCTAAACAACTTTATACCAAATGAAATTATATTTCAGTCAGATTTTACTGAAAGAAAAATTTTTCAATTTTGAAATAATGAGACAATTTCCAGAAATTACGTTAACAAGCATATATCTGTTAAAAAAGAACACACATAGACATATACACACATAATATAAATATGTATACATCTCTATATATATATATAACTGAACACATTTAGAAATTATGAAATATGCTATGGAATCCATAAAAATCTCATTGAGGAAGGTGCAACATTGTGTTTTATGTCAAAAAGTTACAAACCATTGGACTAATTTATAGCTGAAAGACTAAATATAAATAATATTTTTAAATTGAGTAGTTTTGACCACATACCAAAACAATGTAACTTAACAGGACCTGAACATTTGAATTAACTTTAAGAATATCTAGCCCATGGTTCCCAACATTTTCACCAAGAGGACTGCCTTAGCACAGATTCCTTAGAAAATAGATCCTGAGACATAAAGTTATGTGCTAACACTTTATTAAGGAAGTACAAACCAGGGAAGCAAGAGTGAATTAAAGAGGGAATAAGGCAATAAAGAAAGTAGAGCAAATACCAGTATAAGGAAGGGAATTACAGAACTAACAGAGATGACTATGTGGTCCTGCTTTAAAATTCTCCAGAGAGCATATGATTCTGAAGATTAGAAGGGGACTTTTCTGCTAGTTCCCTTCTTACAATACATTGGTGTTAGCCCTAATTGGGCATTATTTTCCCCATTCTTCTTATTGCATGAACCACAGCCCTACTGCATCCCATGTCTCAGTGGCAACAAGGAAGTCCAGGGACAGAGGAGAGAGGTTATAATATACAGCACAAGGCACTGGTTGACTTATGCCCATGATTAATACAAAGGACTAGGAGCAGCCAGCAGGGATGTGAATAACAGGGACCCAGCTTTAACTGATGAGAATGGTGAACGTATCTAGGGTACAAATCCAGTACTGTTCAACCCTTGCACAACATAGATCTAATAGTACCCTTTTTTGGCATCCGGTCTCATCTGGGAACATGATGCTATGATATTCTCAATTTTTTTCTGAGAGGAAAGGTCCAAATCCAGTCCTTCAAGGAAATGGCTAATTGCAGTCTCCCAAAAAGGGTTAGTAACTGAAGATTAAGTTCCTGCTGCTTCTAGTGGTCCTGGAGCCCATAATGTATGTTTATTATCTCTGTTCTCTACCCATTTAAGAGCAAAGAATATTAAAATAGATTGCAGAACAAAGAATGATGACTTATAAAGGAAGGTCATTTACTAATGATAAATGGGTCATTTCGTTCAGAAGAAGTAATCCTGAGTGTTTATGCACCTAATAACAAAGCTTCAAAATGGGAGATATCCACAAACAGATTTCAGCGGTCATCTCTCAAGTGATAGAACACGTAGGAAGTCAGCAAATAGAAGACCTAAACAATGCTATCCACCAACTTGACCTAATTATTATTTATAGGTCAACCCAACAAGAACAGAGAACAGATTCTTTTTAAGTGCACACAGAAGATTCACAAAGAGAGGCCATATTCTAATCCTTAAAACAAATCTCAGTAAATTTAAATGGACTCAAATCATAAAACTGTTCTCTGGTTATAGTGTGGTTAAACTAGAAATTAGAAATAGAAAAATATCAGAAAATTTCACAAATAACTTGGAAATTAAGCAGCATATTTTTAAATAACACTTGGGTCAAAAAATCACAGTGGAGGGGATACCAGAATAGCTCAGCAGTTGAGTACTTGCCTCATAATTGCAAGGTCCAGGGCTCGGTTCCCAACCCCAACCCATGCAAGTCCATATGCTGAGCTGCAGCTCAACTAGTAACTACTGGAATGGCTCAGCGGTAAAGGAGGCCCCCTGTTCAGTTCTCATCCCATGTGGTCCCACATCCACCTGTGTGGAATGAAACCGTGTCACAGCCAATGATGTACAACTATGGAGACTGCTGTGGGCCCTTCCCCTTCTCTCTCTCTCTCTCACCTTCTCTCAAAACAGTAAAGTAAATCTTTTTTAAAAATCAGAGTGGAAATTAGAAAATATTTTTAATTGAATGATGGTGAAAACTAAACATCAAAATTTATGGAATGTGGGGAAACCTCGATGGCTCAGTGGGTTAAGCGCTCTCTTTGCAGCCCTGGGGACCAAGGATTGAATCCCAGCTCCGGACCATGCGGACCCATATAATGAACTGGGATGTGCTTCCCATGCGGGAGGCCCCCAGCCCAGCTCCCACCCTCTGTGGCCCCCGCCCACTTGCGTGGAGCAAAACCCTGTCAAAAACTGATGACATACTACTATGGAAACTGCTTTGGGCCCTCCCCCTTCTCTCTGTCAAAAACAATAAAGTAAATCTTTAAAAAAATTTTATGAAATGCAGCTAAAGTTCTTCAAAGGAAATTTATAGCATGTGCTTATTTTAGAAAATAAGAATGTTATTAAGCCAGTGAACTAAGTTTCCACTTAAACAGTAGAAAAAGAAATTCAAACCAAAGTAAACAGAAAGTAGAAAAAATTAAGAGCAGAAATCAAAGAAATGGAAAACAGTAGAGAAAAATCAATGGAACTGAAAGCTGGTTCTTGGAGAAAATAACATTGATAAACCTCTAGCCATATTAATCAGGAAAAAAATGAAAATACAAATTACCAATATCAGGAATGAGAAAGAGATAACACTACATTACCCACAGACATTAAAAGAATGATAAAGGAGTAAATTTATCATGAA
>PVKE010029064.1:0-20490 GCA_004027555.1 Craseonycteris thonglongyai | reverse complement strand
CAATTAAAATGTTAAGTTCAGAATCCATCATCATGGTATTAATACTTAGACTTACAGTAGTGAACACTATGTAGTGTATACAACTATCCTATTACATTGTACACCTGAAATATATATAACTGTATACCAATTTTACACACACACACGAATCCATCACCAGATTGGATTTACATTGGTAAGAAAAATGCACTAAATTATAAAAATAAAAATATTAAGGATTAAAATACTTGTTTTTGGTGTTTTGTTTTATTTATTTATTCTTTTGACTGCTGCTATTCCACTTTCCTGTTTGGTAAATATAACTTAGTTAAACTGATTTTAATATTTCTTTGATAACTTGTTGAACTTAAGTTACTGAGAGTCAACTCTGTTTCAGATAATATATATTTGTATTGCTTTAGTTAACATTTGTATCAACCTTATGAGGCAGATACTATTATTGGTGTGACACTCATTTTACAGATGTGGCAAATGAGGCGTAGAGTTTTGGTAAATTTGCAAAGCCTCAGAGCTAGCAGGAGGCAGCACTGGGCTGCACTCAACAGATGGGCCATAGAGCTTTCCTTCCAAACCCTATCATACACGGGGGTGCAAGTTCAGTTCTGGAACTACTTGGGGGTGCAAGGAGTAACTCTGTGGTCCCTTAGAACAACCACCTTTTAACACAAGTGAAGCAGATTCAGTACACATGAACTAGATGTGAAAGGTGTTCCAAAGTTCTCATGCACTGAAGTGTTGGATTTAGATGGAATCTGTGATAGAAGGCATGCTTTAAATACAAGGAAGAAAAGAAATTCTCTAACTTACTTGCTTTGCAGACTTAAAATATATTGCTATACGTATGTAATATTTGCATCAACTGTTTTTTTTCTTAATTAAGACTTTGCTGATGCAATCTGGGTGGACTAAGGAAAATGACCATTGCGTGGTTTGATCAGAAAGGACTCTCCATCTAATGGGAATTCCAGCCATGCAGGCTAATTATTGCAATACCATGTGCTAGGTGACAGAGTGTCACAGTAGTTAAGAGCATACTGTATGGAATCCAGATTGCCTGGCATACACTTACATATTGATTAACCTTTGGGCAAATTATATCTCTCTACCTCCATTTCTTCATATATGATATGAAGTTAATAACAACATATACTTCATAAGTTAGCTGTAATTATTAAATGTATCTAGGCAGTGTGTGCATGACATATAAGAATTCCATAAATACTGGCCATTACTAATTTTCCTATTGTTGCTTATATAAATGGCATATGAGTAAAACGTTGTGGTTGCTGACTGAGATGTTCATGGGCCAAAATAAACTCAATATCACAGTCAGAAAATAAAATAAAAGGCACACCACGGAAGAGGTAATGCCAAACCCTCAATAGTCTCCATATCCGACGGTGTAAAACTCAGCAAAATTGTGAAGGTACAGGGTCTCCAAAAAATGTATCAATTCCTGATCTGCTATAATTCAAATCTTGAAGCTGTGAGCTGTAATTTTTTTTTTCAGGCATAGATAAGTGAAAGGAAAATATGAAAGCAGGAATCAAACCTTTGTCACAATTTAATGATGAAAGTCCCTAAAAGGTCAAAGGATAGTTTTTGTGATCACTTTATCCACAATTACGAAGGAGTGCAATGTCCTCCCATATTAGAGGTTTAAAAACTGTGAGAGTTAAGAATAACAAATTAAAACCCTCAAATTATAATGTCTTTAAAAAAAAAAGCATAACAAATTATTTGTTATATTATCATTGAACTAAGGATAATGCTGGTTATGATAATATTAATAATCCACAAATAAATAGTAGTTATTCTCTGCAGATGTTTAGTAAATGTCTCTTATATATGATGAGGGCTCTATTTTCAAATTCCTTCATTAAAAGCAGAAGATGTGTTGCATTGATTAGATGATAATTGTAATGTATGAAATATAAACAATAAATAATTGCTGGATTGAACTGGATAATACAAAGGTTGTCGAGAACATATCCAGCCATGTACCCATTCTCACTATATTGACAATGGCTGAGCTTTTTCTGGAAGGTCCTCATATGTAATATCTCAAAAACCCGTGGCATTCATTTTAAACATAGTAAATTGGTTAACTATGCATATTGGAGAGAATAAAACAAATAACCATTGAATTTTCCCATGAAAACTACTCTTTGGATGAAATATATTGAATAATAATTATGGTCTGGAAAATGTAGACTTCAGAAATGGCTGTGTTCTTGGGAACACATAGCATTGCTTGTGAAACATGAGAAAATTGTATTGTAACTTCATATCACAGTTTATCAACTTGGCGTTGGAAAAGAAACAAAGCCAACTACAGGTTCTTATTAGGCCATAAAGTTTCAATAATTTTTACATTTTTTTTTATGAAAGTCCTAGCTACTCTATATTTTTATGGGTGTTAATACCACCTTAATAACCATCTTATGCTGCTTTTTGTGGATTTCTAATGAGGAGTTAAAATTAATGTGATTAAAAATGAATATCTTCCTAGTCCATATCTTTAGATGTTAGGGGAAGAAAAAAAAACCGAACGTTTCCTATTTTAAGAGACTGGAGCTCTGAGATCAGGTACAGTGCAGCCTGTTTTCTAATCACTGCCTCCCGCTTGTGTCGGTGAAAATCCTGTCTCAGTAGCCACTGAGGGGAACCTGGGTCTCTAATCTTCCTTTTTCTCTCTGTGTCAGAGCTGTTAAAAGCCGGTCAGCAAGAATTTTTTTTCCTCCCCTATGTGTCAGACTCATGAAAGCAGCAGACATTTGGGATACACATTTTAGAAAGATCAGAAATTGGCTGCCTCCTGATATATATTTCAAGTGTATTCTAAGTTTCTGCTTGAGTTCAAATCTGCTGGTTGAGTTTTTCATACCCCTGCATATCTGTTAAATAAAGGTCTGTCATATTTTTTAACCAAAATCGAAACCTGACTGTTACAGTCATGTAATTCAAAAAATATGTGTTAAGAAAGACACTGATGATATTACGGAAATAATTTATCTCATGAATCATTTCCAATAAAATCTTTTGAAAAGTAATCACATCAATTCCTCTTTACTTAGATGGCAAAGTTTGTGAAATATTTATGAGGACAACTTCCAATTAGTTACAACTTAAAGGAGATTGTATTTGAATGAATATGAAGATTTCTGTAAATACAGACTCTTTTTATCTTTCAATAACCCATTCTTAACACTAAAAAATAATACAGTTCATATTTTGCACCAGGGCTCCTCAGTAATCATGTGCTCTTATCATCTGAGATGAACATTTGGATTAAAGAGCATGCTTAGAGGATTCTAAATTAGTGGTTACCAAGTTGAAATGACACAAAAGTTAACACAAAGTAGTACAGCAATCTATTTCATGCAATCTATTTCTTATACCAGTCAATTAGCAGTTTAATTAGCATGATGTTTCATGTTGTGACCTAAGCCATTGTATTCCCAATGGGTCTAATGGAAACAATAATAAAAAAAAACAACACTTCAGAATTGTTGATGGTTATCTCACATGCTACCAGAATTATAAATAATTTTTCATTTTAAAATTAGAAAACATATATATGCTTTTTCTAAAGGCATTTAAAAATGACTTTAAAGAGATTTTTTTTAAGTCATTTTTATGATATGAAATACTTCCACTAATTAAAAGCACATCAAATAATTAAATGGGTAATCATGTTAAATGAACTACATTTTAAGTTCTAAGTAAGTGTCCACAAATAATCACCTAAAAGATTCAGGAGATAAAACAGAAGTGCCCCTCACAATTTTGAGAGACAACATAAAAGATATGTATTAGGGAGATCATATTTTTGAATATATAATATGATTCATAGGATTCTATTAAGAGCCATTGAAATTACTTACAAAGGACAGCATTTTGGAAAGCTGCAATGGAACTCTGCCTTTGGACAGGCCTGAGGAAAAAAACTCTGCATCTTAGAAATAATTTATAAAGTGCATGGCATGAAAGGGGTCTCTCATCCCTTCTTCCCTCCCCAGTGAGAACACATTCAGATTGTGTGTGTTTGTCTTTATTATATGAAATGGAAGTTTCAGCTGCGCCAAAGACAGTCTGATTGGCCCTACCTTTTCACAACATAAAGAATGGCCACTGTAGTTAGGAATACGGGGCTGTAAAGCATAGCAAACCTTCTGAAAGTGTTTATCTCTTCATTTCACACAACTGACCATTCAGAACTTGCAAAAAAAATAAAATATTTTAAGGATCTGACTAACATCCCTAGTTTTTGTCAAGCTTTCTTTCCCTTTCACTGAAATCCGTTGACTTTCTACTTTAGGGCTATGTAATGAGGCTATCAGTTTTCTTTGAGTTTGCATACTACAGTTAGTCCACAGGGCTCTTTTTCCCTTTCAAAAATTGTTCTGTGGCCTCTTTTGGCTGTTAATATATGGATGCCATTTGGAACATAACTGGTTATTATGTTGCTCACAGATATTTTATTGTACGCAGAACTGAGTATTATGGAAATCACTGTTAGGCAAAACCTTGCAAAGAGAAAACTGTTTAAGTTTCCCCCACCCCACCCTGACTTTTTCCCTTATCTAACACATCAATTCAAATAGCTCCCTTTTCATTTAGGAGAAATTTTTGACAAATGGAATAGAAAGTATACAAAAATAATAGATTTTAATTGATAGTATATAATCAGAAGCTCTATTTTCTAAAATAAGGGCAAATTTGAACGTGTGATGAAAAAAATAATTCAGTAAATGTTTGTGTGAGAACAAACATAAGGATAGCAACCTAAACCTGTTGCTATGACGTCTTCTTTGTAGTTTGGTGCTATATGTTCAGACAATCAAAAGGTTGAGATTTAATTTTTGATCTGATAGTTACCTGATAATGCTCTGCTTTTGGTGATCTTTCAGTTTGATTACTAAGTTTTTGAATTACTGTATTTTGTTCTCTCTTGGGTTTCCTAGGAAATATATGATTTAAAAGTATATATAATTTATAAATTAAAAAGTGAGGTGTTTAGAGAATCAGTCATGGATTTGTCTCTCAGAATTTGGGCAAGTTATTTAACTTTGAATGTATTTAAATGAAGATGACAGTTTCATACCATTATTAGAAAATGTGGATGAATTATATCATTCTATATAAGTGATATGTCATATAATAAGTTAATATACGAGGGCTATCCGGAAATTATCCAGCCGTGTAATATGAAAAATAGTAGTAATTACAGCTGGATTTTTTCTGGACAGTTGACACACCACTTATAGCAACATTATGCCTGGCCTAATGTGAGGAAGTATAAATAACAGCCATTATTAAGGAAGGTCTCAGAAATGTGACACAGGTCACCTAAATATTCACTAGTTGAGCTAAGATTTCAGAGGCCATCTGAGGGCTATCCCTCTAAGGGCTATCCACTATTAAAAACAGACAAATATATTTTCCAAAGGTCATGAGTTAGGTTGGGATGAAACTACAGGTATGTCTGAATTTAAACCCTGATTTCCTTAAACCTTTATAGGAATCTAAACTTGATTTTAGAACTATAGACTTCACAACTTTTATAAATAAGCTCTCTGTTTAACATATCTTTAAAAAAGTATTTGGGGGATTATTTAGAAAATACAGATGTTCCTATAAAACATGGTGGTATTTATAAATGAGAATATAATTTTTAAAAGGATCAATTATCAATGCATACTTTGAACTGTTTCCCTGAGTGTCTCTTTGAATTTAGAAGCTATTCATTAAAACAAATACTGAAAAATATGTAATAGTTTTATTTATTTTGTAATAGACGTTAGCTGGGTAATTAGGTAAGCTCATATTCCCACCTCCCCTTTCATTTCCTTTGAATATTTGTAATTATATTAATCAAATGTGTCTGCCTGTCATGTCTGTGAGAAGCACCTTTTACACAGTGACATTCTCTTTTTGGCTATTGCTGCATCATTTGTGTTGCCATTCAGTTTCATTTAACTGTGAGGTTGTATTTCAGTTTTCTTCAAATGGCTTGTAGAAATTTTTTTTTCTATGAACTTGTTTTAAAAGATATGTGACGGCTGGCCCTTTATTCTGACTGCTTTTCCTGCAGGTGGTGATAAGGCCCAGCCCTGCCCTGCAGTGGTCACCATCTCTTAGTGTTTAGTGGAATTTGAAATCAATAAACCCTGATGACTTATATCCCTTACTGTGCCATCTTGTAATATTAGATCATAAAAATAGGTGTTTTGTTTTTTTTTAAATAGCTTTTTCTTACTCTGTGTGCTGCTAGTAACTGGTCAAAACTACAAAATACAATAGATCATGGTTAAGCATACAGACCACAGTTGGACTGCTGTTAAAGTTTATATACAGGTATATACAGTAGATTCAGGTATTACATTGAAGGCTACAGTGTTGTATACATTGCTGCACACATCTCACCAGGACAGAACAATTTGTTGCTTCTTAGGGCATTCTCAGAAACATCTAGTGCCTGTTCATTTCTAATAAGTTTCAAATTGCTTAATTTGGAGTCACATTCCTCTTACTCTAATGTCACTCTCCCAATTTTACCTGCCATCCTTTTTTTTTCATGAATTCTATCTTTCAGCTAAGCCTGGTAACTTTCAAGTGACTTTAACTGCATCATAGTTTCCTACTAGTTTATCTTAACCCATCCTCTCACTTTATCCAGCAATTCTGTCTTTCTAATTTTACATGAATATTCCCTTTCTTGATTCTTATTTTATTAAGTTTGTCCTGATTATCAAGTTGTTAATACTAATTTTAAGTCATTTTATCTGCATGATTTTATGCTACCTGGAGCTTGCTACCTTGAATGATGGACTTTTTTAGGTACATAAGTGTTATATATGTGTACTATTTCTTATTACGCCATAATCTTTTCACTGGGAAGGTCCAAGTCTGATTCATATTTACTTCCTTCCTCCAGTTCTTAGAAAAGTGCCTTGCTTATCATAGATTAGCAAATGCTTACTAAACAATGACTGAATTACTTTGATGCTATCAATGGACATTTTATGTGATTCTAGAGTATTTAATAAAATGCGTAAGTCTTATATATGTGATAAATTTTTGTTGAGTTCCTGGAATAGGTTAGGTGCTAGGGATATTTTATTCCTCCAAAATATTTAATGCTGGGCATCACAGTTGAGTTGATATACACATATTTATATACATATATTTTACAAAAATCATGTGATTTCTGGTAGAGCTCTTATTCTTCTGTGTTACTCAGAATCTACTCTATTGCAGGAATGCTATTGTTACCAAACTAGATATGTGTTACCCAGATGTGATAACTACACAGCACTAGAGGTAAGGGGTTAGTCTGGTAGAGAACAAGTGGGTGCTTGGACAGGATGGTATAAAGCAGGGGTCCCCAACCCCCCGGCCATGGATTGGCACCTGTCTGTAGCCTATTAGGAACTGGGCTGCTCGGCAGGACGTGAGCAGCTGATGAGTAAGCAAAACTTCATCTGTATTTACAGCTACTCCCCATCACCCATATTACCGCCAGAGCTTTGCTGCCTATCAGATCAGCAGCAGCATAGATTTTCATAAGAGCATGAACCTTTTTGTGAACTGTGCATGCAAGGGATCTAGGTTGTGGGTTCCTTATGAGACTCTAATGCCTGATGATTTGAGGCAGTGATGCTAACTCTAGGGAGCGGCTGCAAACATAGATTAACATTAGCAGAGGGGTTTGACTGCACAGAGACCATAATCAATCAATTGCTTGTAGACTCATATCAAAACCATGTAAGTGAGTGTTGAGTGACAATTAAATTTCATTTGGCACTTGAATCATTCTGAAATTCCACTAACCCTCCCACCTTGGCCCATGTAAAAGTTGTCTTTCAGGAATTTGGTTCCTGGTTCCATAAAGTCTGGGTTCACTGGTATAAAGGGAGGTGGGAAAACAGATCAAAATGTATAAAGCATTAGATTTCACTTTAAGGAGATTCAACCTTATCTTGGGGAAAATGGGAATCACACAGTGGAGGTGTTTAAAGACAGGGGAGTGGAAGCCCTGATTTGTTAGGGGAATAACTTTCAAAACAGTGTGAAGAAAGCACTAGAGAGGGAAGAAACAAATAACCCTAAAGGGATTTGGGTTGTGCTTTTAATGAGACATATTTTTCTTAGACTCTGTGCCATTTGTGGCCACACTTTATGTGGAATAAGAAATAGTAGAGACCACTGGTTTGTTTTTTTTTTTGGTCATTTCTTAATATCAAAACAGCGCTGTGCACTAGAGATTTATTTCCTTAGTAGAGGAATTTGTATAATTAATAACAAAAGCAATGCCTATTAATGCATGGTTTCTAAAATTTATACACACAGAACAATTCTTTGGACATGCAGTTTAGTTCCACTTAAACTGTTTATGTGTGATGTTGGAGATAGATACAAAGCCTGATTTTAACATAAAATTTCTTTGCTCTGATACTGATTGTCGAAAGAGACTTTCCTTGATATTAAGCTATGATCTCAAATGAAGTAATGCCTAGCAGGCCATCTTGAGGCTGAAGGTTAAAGGGTCATCACTCATCAAATCTATGGCATCTCATTTCTACCTCTATTGTCAGAACTAATTGCTCAAGCTATAAGCTGATTTTTATTTCAAAACTTATCCTAAAGAGATTTTGTTTTGCGGTATATGAGTGTTATTAAAGTATTAATATTTTTTAATGATTTTTGCTTTATGTGCTTTCCAGATTAAAAATAAAAGAAACTATGCCACACATAGTGTGGGTATGATTTTCACAGTCATGTAGTTTGTAAGATTCACTGTTTTCTTCTGAAAAAAATTAAAACAATTCATAGGATTTCATTTGTAGGAAGACAGTTCGGGCAGTTCTGTGACAGCAAAATTTTAAGGATCATCAAGATTGAAGGCACAGTCTGTGGAGTTGCTCTTTTTTGCTCTCTCTCTTTTCTTTTTTCACCTTTGATTCCAATTAAAAAATATTCTCTAGATTAGGTGCTTTCTACCTGGATGTTTTCTTTCTGATCTTTGACCTGCAACCAAGAAAATTTAGCTACAATCTGTTAGAGCTGAGAGGGCTCATAGCCTGCCAGGCACTATCTAGTTTTTTGAGAATTTACAAACTTTTATCTATGAATAATGATAAATGTGTGGTACTTATATTGTAAAATTTTCCAAGAAGCCTTGTAAAGTTATTCTGTGTTGATGAAGCCATTCTTAATATTCCAATTAATATAATCAGAGATTTCATATACCACATTTATCTAAAGTTTTTAATCAATTCTAATAGATAAATATCCACATTAATAATATACAATTTTCAAAATGTTTTATCCTTTTTTAAACACTCAAAATATTTTATGCTTTATTACAAGATTTATGCAACATCCTCTATAATCATATTCAGTATACTTTATCAAATAGTTGTTCATATAAATAATTTCATTTTTGTTTGAAATTTTTGTCTTTGATAGATTTCAGAAGAAATAATTGTGCCTTTAATGTTGCTGTTACTTATGGTGAAATGAAAACATTTAGCCAATGCTTATCCTAAAAGCTTGATTACACCAAGCTTCTGAATTGGTCCTTGTAATAAGTTACCGGTAAGTTTACTTACACTAAAGAGGAAAAAAAGAGGCATTCTAATTGGAGACAAAAATTATGAGCAACATAATGAAAGCTTCAAAATTTATCAAAATTTGCTAAAAAGCACATGCACGGTAATCCAGTGTGGTCAGAGTATAGGGAACATGGAATGAGTCCCGAGATATAAACTGGAAAGAACAAGTAGATTCTTCTTGAAATGAACCTTGAATTTTATGCCTAGGAGTTTGAATTTATCCTGTATTTGGAAATCACTGAAAACTTTCAAGCAAGGATATAACATAACACCTGTTTTAGAATGATGGCTGTTTTTGGAATGATGGGTAGTGTATAAAATACTAGAGGAAGGATACTTGTCAGAGGACTAGTATATCTGATAAAATCTGATCATGCGATTCTCATGCCATGCCCTAGGATACAGAACAAGAGACGTATGGCCAGAAGGATGCAAAATCTTTGGTAGGAGGTTGGGAAGAGAGAAGAACAAAAATAGAAATGAAAAAACAAAGTTTGTTGCAGATTTTAGTTTTGAACATTTTAATAAGAAAATAGAATTTGAAATGTTAGAGATTAAGAATGGGAAAGAGGGGGAAGCTGGGATGGCTGAGTGGGTTAAGCACTCACTTTGCAGTGCTGGGGACCGGTCTGGTCCCCGGCCCCGGCCCGTGCGGAACCATGTGCTGAACTGGGAGCTCCCCCAGTTCAGTTCTCTCTCTGTCTCTGTATCTCTCTCTCTCTGTCAAAAAAAAAACCAACAAAAAAACAAACAATAAAAATAAATAAAAATAAATAAAAAAAAAGAATGGGAAAGAAAAGAATTAAACAGTTCATCTACATTTATGATAGAGGACTCCATGCAATTACATGAGTTCCCTAGGGAATATATGAAAGAGTAAAAATAGAAGGTGTGAAAGGACAATCTTGAACCATGGGAAGGTAGCATAAAAGAAAAGCCAAAGAAGTTGATGTAGGATAGGAGAAAATTATGTGATGAAAAACAAGAATGGACAGTATTTCAGTAAGAATGAAGTAAACACAATGAGAGCAAAAATGTACTTAACCCTTACTTGGCACTAAACTTTGCACTAAAAATATTGCACAGATTAGCTCATTTAGTCTTAATACAATTTCATTTTAAGCGATAGAAACCAAGTTTATAACTGTATTTTTAATTAAAGAAAGCTTTGGGAACCAAGAGGTGGAACTCACATGGTGCTTACTAGTGGAGGATAAAGATCAGCTCAGGTGAGAAGTTAGAAGTAAATTCAGAGGTTAGTTGGAATTGGTCAACTATCTCTTTCAAACACTACTGCTGTAATGACTTCAATCCAATTATGTTAATTTATTTCATCACTATGCTCACTGTTTAGACTCCAGAGAGGGAATGCTAAATATCCTTTTGAGGTAATTTGTCAGTCTTTTGTCCTTTTGTTAAGGAAGAACAACAATCTTTGAATAACAGTCTTACCAGAATAAATTCAGTGAGTGAAAAGTAAATTGCTCAAAGTAAACCAGAGAGCCCTTACAAGTGAACCACGTGTTTCCAATTTAATTGTGAGGGAGCTAAGTTTTAGGGAAGTTAAATATCTTGCCCAAATTTAGCCAGTTAGTAAGTGAATGCATCCATATTAAAGCCAAACTTCCAGCATTCAGATAAAGGAAACTGAAGAGTGAGAAGACTCCTTTATGTAGCATTTTTTTAATTGTTAAATTTAATGGGGTGCCATTGGTTAGTAAAAGTGACATAGGTTCCAGGTGTACAATTCTATATACTACATTTTCTGTGTATTGCATTGCGTGTTCCCCACCCAGGGTCAGCTCTCCTTCCATCTCCATGTATTTGACTCATTTTTTGATGGTGTCATCAGCATGGTGGCCAGGTAAAATTACATCATGTTTTCTGGAGCCAGTTTTAAGTAATCAGAACCATTGAATGCAAGGTACTTTGCCAAAAATTTTTGCAGGGAAGAAAAGGAAACAGCAATTTGATGGTTGAAGAGAAGGGAAAAGGTCTTTTTTTAAAAATGGGAAATTCAGGTAGGTTTACAGATTGAAAGAAAGAAGTTGAACAGAAAAGAGAAAGCACATTGATGAAACAACATGTTGGCAGAGGCAGGAAGGTGTGGAATCAGAAAGTCAGATGGTCAAAAGAATAAGGATTCTTCTGAAATGCAAAATGAAGTTTTGATGAGTAAAGGTACAGATAAATTTGGAGATGTAAAGGAAGGAAATGGAGGGGGTTCATGCCTGATAGCCTCAATGTTCTCAGCAGTAGGAGGTGAAATTGTGTATTGAGATTGAGGGGACCGAGGGTAAGTGTGGGGGATCTGAGGAAGGTGTGGTGGGAACAGCTGCTGTCTGGAGTTGGAAGACCAGCCAAGTAGGAATGAGTAACTGAGCTGCTAAGCAGCTCTGAGAGTTCAGTTGACATCGGGAATCATAAATTTGTAGCAGAGTCAACCAGCATGATTATTCAATTTTCTCAGTAACTCTTGGCAAACCCAGGAGGAGGAAGAGAGCAAGCAGATGGTGGGATTGATTTGGTAATGGGATTGGCAAGACTGCTTTGAGAGAAGGTCAAAGAATGGAAGAATCTATTACATTCATCAAAGTGTGTTATCAGGGGGATCAAAATTAGGAAGAGGTGACAGCCAAGGCAGGAAGGATCAGAGACTGCTTGAAAAGGGAGGAACAAAGTAGTGGCCTCAGGCTTTGAAGTCTAAGAAGAGTTTCTGTGGGCAACAGTGAATAAGATAGGGCGTTAGGGAGAAGAATTTCACAATTCTGGGTATTACAGTAGGACACTTTTTATTCAGAAACAGTCCATTTTGTATCTATGAGTGTGAATTGCCAAGCCTGAGTGGAAGTGATTGTCACTGGAATACAGCAGTCAAAGACTTTTGAAGCTAAGTAGATGAATGAGTCATCTAAGTCATCTAGAATAATGACAAGTAATAGAAGAAAGGAAATAAATAATAAACCAGCTGTCAAAATATTCAAGTGAATTGATGAAGAACTTGTAGATGACATGATTTAGAAAAGAGTTAGTTTGATTGTTTGGGCTTTGCATATAAAGGGCTTACTTAACTAAGATAATAGAACAAAGTTGGGAGGCAAAGTCCAAGAAAATGTCCCCTTTCTTCTTTGTGTACTAAAATCTATGTGAATAAAACTTAGAACTCTTGGTCACATATGTAAAATGATCATAAGAGGATATACTCGTGTCTTCTAATGCATGAGGTGTTTGCAATGCTATAAGCCTCTCCTATTATCCTCTTCACATTTGTAAATGTTGACATGAATAAAATAGTACTTGTTTTGGATCTGGATTGCTTTTGAAGAACTATAACATGTAATTATATTCCAGTCGTCATCGATGAAGAAACTGCTAAAATGACCAGAAGGTTATTTTCAGCCTACATGTACTTTACCTGAATCATGCATTATTTTACTAATAAGGATAATATATAAGAAGGTTTTAATTGTTTTGTCAATAGTTCTCCAAAGTGTAAGCAATGAAGTACAAACAAAACAAAGTGATTTTTTTACGTTCAGTTTTCTTTTGAGCAAAGTGATGCAAAATATACCGGTACTTCTCAGTATGCTTGAAGAAAGGATGCATATTGGCGCGAAAATCCATGTGCTGTGGTTATAAATATCACATGGGATCAAGACCACTGACCATATTCATGGAAGCATGTTCAGGGATTATTGTTTTAAGGTAAATATATGAGGCTATCAGATATGAGTGAATGGTATTCCTGGGGTTTCCACTATAAAAATAGAATAGAATTTTATTCATTAAGTGTAAAGTAATGTTATGTTTGCAGCACCAACTAATTCTTGATAATCACTTAAGATTTGAATGTGAAATTAAATTCTCTACGTGGAATCTGCAAACACAAATATTGTATATCTGGTTGCTTTTTCAGAGATATGATGGAGCCAACTGTTCTGACTAACTATACATTCCCAGGCCTAACTCAGCGTATATTATCATCATCATCTATTTGTAACAAAGGAAATTGGGTGATTAGTGGTATGCTTTCAAAATTCCAATTGTTGCACTATGAGAGAGACTCTCTGATCTTAAATATTTAATAAATCCCAAAGTGAGATGCTTAATTAGAGCCTCAATTTTTGGAAACTCTTAAGGACAAGAGATCTCAAGTCAGATTCCTTTATTTCCTAAAGGAGCAAACATATGTGCAGTCACGGTGGGCTCTCCGGGGAGCCTCCGGTGACAGGGGCGGCTTCTTTTCTTAGCTGCTGTAGGAGGGAGCAGTGGGCACATAGGCACATCTACATGTTGGTGTCTGCAGAAGACGAGCGAGATCCAAACACGTACAAAGTCTCTGTGGGATGGAAGGAAGAGATGCCAGTACTGACTACATAAACATTGAAAATGGTTTAAATGTTGTTATCCATTTTTAATTCTAGAGAGTAAAATTGATCCATTCTAAATATCATAGAAAGGCCATTATAAATTGCATTTCTCAATCTAAAATCTTTACTAGTTTTTCTTATTGATTTGTCAAGATATTTGAATAATAACAGTTTTCTGGTTTATTGGTAAAGCCAGAAAACTTTTCAGGGTATCCTGCTGAAAACCCCTTCTCTTGCTCTCTTAGTTTTTACCTCCATCAAGATAACTTGGACATAATGCATGAAAGAACACTGGCTGATTTCCATCTGGCATTCTTTCCCTCTTACTTTCACTGAAAAGTTTGGAGTCTAATTTTTAATGTGATTTCTAAGTAAATTCAGCTTTCAGTTCAACATTCATCCTCCTCTGTTTTTCATATAAGCAACTACCTCTTTTGTGGGAATAATAAACACAATTTCAGGCTCTAACAGGGTAGAACCAGATAAAAACAAATTATAGAAATACGGGCTCACTAATTTCTAGTTGTCCTTTGTAGGCTTGAGAGTACAAATGTGTCCTGTGAGATGTTCTGTCTATACAGAAGAATTGAGTATTTTACACACAGATAATTAAAAAATTGTCAAGACATATGTTGCTTTTTACAAATGCTCTTGATTTATTGTTTTGAAGATGATACCTAAAATTATCATGTGCTGAATAATGAAAAACCTCTCAACTCAGAGGTCTTCATCAGTGACTCATTAATACTATTTGTAACCCACTTTAAAAGCAAATAAAGCACCCATCTGGTAGTTCTATGAATGGTTTCTATATTAAAATGACTATTGGTCCTCAAAAAGAAAACATGCAATTATGAAATATTCATATTCATGTCCCTATGAAAAGCTTGCAAATGTATCTGAAAGAAATGTTTATCATTTCTTTTCTCATTCTTTATTAAGCCTACAACCTTGAAAAAAAATCAAATTGGATTAATGATATAGCTATACATGCTTAACAAAATAGAAAAATGAAAGCAATTATTTAAATAAATCAGGGCAAATAGGAAACATTTGTAATCAATAATTTGAATAGCTGTATCAACTGCCCCAGCTTCCACCTTTACCCCAGCCCCCTGTGTTGTTCATTGTAGAATTTTTTTATAAGGTCTTGAATACCCGGGTCTCTCTACTGAAAAGAGGGAAAGGGAAACACTAGTTCTGATCTGTTCCGTTGAAACTCTGACCTGGTGCAAAACTGTGCAGCTCTCTGAGACTGTTTCTGTGGTAGTGAAATGTGAGAAATTTCTTTGCCCGTCTTTATTGCTGTAATGAGGAATTAAAGACATGAAGAATATGAAAATGTTGTGTAAAAGTTAAGTCAGTGACAAGAGGCAGAAATAGCGATAACTTTGCAGGCTTCTGAAGTAGGATGATCTTTATCACCCACCTACTGAAATATTTTATGTTTGAGGAGAAAAAAAAATATGTAGAATTACTTCAGCCCCACTTTATTCTGAGCCATGGTTTCTTGAAACTTCGTGAATATTCACTAATCTTATAACTTCTGCATGGGGGTTTTCTATGGACCCAGAGCGAGAAATGAGTTTTCCTGCTTGCCTTCTGCTTTTGGTGTCCAGTGACTCTCTCTGAGGGGGCAGATGGATTGGTCTGGTTTATGTTACCTGTGACATGTACTGTGCTCCCGATTCCAGTGCTCTACAACAGCGGTGTCCAAACTTTTGGCTCCTCTGCACCACGTTGGAAGAAGAATTGTCTCAGGCCACAAATAAAATACACTAACCCTAATGATAGCTGATGAGCTAAAAAAAAAAAAAAAAAAGTAGCAAAAGAATCTCATAATTATTTAAAGTTTATGAATTTGTGTTGGGTGCATCCAAAGCTGTCCTGGGCCACATGTGGCCTGCATGCCCTGGTTTAGACATGCTTGGTCTAGTACCTTTTCTGATTTTGGGATATCATCTCATTTCTATTTGCCTTTATGTATATCTTGAGTGCAACTTCTCCTTTTCTTCTAAAGACATTTCCCTGGTCCTCAATTCAAATAGGTGTGATAGGATTATGGGAGAATTAATTTGTCTTCTTTATACTTTACTTTTTTAGTTATCTTTTGTGACTTTCATAGTTAAAAAATGTCATTTGAAGATCTTTACAACAAGAACCTAAAGTATCTCATTTGTAATCTGAATCAAGGTTAAAAGACCCTATGTTTTTTTTCACATAAATGTTCACCTCTCCTAATAATTACCTAAGTATAATATAATGGACTGTTTGTCTCACCAGATTAAGTTCTTCTGTAACATATAGCTCCTTAGGTCCGCTACAATATTTATGACAGGCTTTAATTATGTCAGCTGGATAAATAAATGGACATCTAAATTATGTATATAGTTCATTTTAATTTAGTAAGCAGATATGAGACAATATTAAATAGCTAATAATTAGATCTGCTGTTAATATAATAATCTATGCACAAGTTCTTAATTAATTTTATGCTATTATATTTATTAGAAATAAATGATGAAAACATATATTTTAACGAATAGATTAATATAAATATAGTAAATTATTGAAGATAGCTTTTGTAAAATATTGTTTTTCAGACAACTTATTCTCTCTTTTTTTTTTTTTGTACTATATAAAGTATTTTCATCTTTAGGTTTATACCTAAAACTTAACAGTTGAAGTAGAAGTACTATGCCAATATAAGGACATGACTCATAAAATACACTAGTGACTCTCTATAATGGGTTACCATTAGAAATACTTTCTAGCTATTTGTCTATTTCATGTCAAGGCTGAATTTGGAACAACTGAATACATATGAAGGACAATCTGAAGCTTCAAACATTCCTTTCATTTGGAAAGATGCTGTAACCTTCTTCTGGAAGAATATTTCCTCCAGAGAGGCCATTGGTGGCATCTGGTATAACTTAGCAGATAAAAACAATTTCATTCAGTTCAACTGAACAGATATTCACCATATACCAAATATTTTATGAGTCTCTAGATACATAAAATTTTATAGGCCTTGAAACCCACAGTATGTTTTAGGAAGGCAAATCAGAATTAATTACCTATATAAAAAAAGGGTGTACTGTAAATTGGAACATTCAACAAACATTTCTTAGAGGTTGCTCTTTGCCTGGCACCGTGCAAGGTTCTAATAAAGTGCTATTGAAACAAAGCAGTATAAACACTATATATATATATATATATATATATATATATATATATATATATATATATTAGTCTCTTAGTCTGGTATTGGAGGGGAACACTGCTATATAAGTGTCTTTTTGTTGGACACAGTCATTACAGTACTTTGAACTCATAATAGTTTTAGTATGGCGTCCATGACAATGCTTTATTTTTTTTAATCAGAAAACAAACAACAAAACCATCAAATACATTCTTGGTCAAATGGAATGTTTTAAAATGGAATGTTCAATATGTTTATCTTTATACCAACACAGTTAACATATATAATTTGTAACTTTTGGTTTGTTTGTTCATTTGTTTTTGTTTTTTAACTATGAAAGTATTTCACAAGGGCAGAACACCATTACAACCTTGAAAGTTGTAATGTGGCCATGACTGCAGGGATAGTGGAAGCCCAAGAGAGTCAGGAAAAGATTTGGAGCACCTCAGCTGGAACTTGAAACAACAATAACATTTCACTAGGTAAAAGACAGGAAGATCGTGGAGGGAGAAAGATTACTAGACAAAGTTGAGGGTCAGGCTTGTGAAAGTATAGGGTGAGATAATTCAAAGATGCACAAGATGTGTCCCCAATTTAAGGTTTTCCATTCAGTGAATAGTATCCGAAGGACAAGTAACACAATAAGAGATATGTGCCTATTCTGGGAAGTAAGGCACCTGCACCTGAATCTTTAAAATTCCTGAAAATTAAGACTTTACGACTAGATGGTTTAAATGAAAAAAAGTCTTTAAATAAGTCCACTATTGTAACATTTAAATTTTTCTTGTGTATGTAATGTACTTGGTAGTAGGGTAAGTAGTAGTATAGTCTGAAGCTATCTTGAAGTCCTAAAATCTTTACATATCAAGAAGTATGAATTTACCATTATTTGCTTTATTATTCTCCATATACACTTTGAAAATATTACCTTAGCAACACATAAAAATTACACTTAATGTAATTATTTTCCTCTCAAAAATTTACTTAGGAATAGTTGCATACTCTAATCAAAGTCCATTTTATTAAAATATTTTATAATTAACCATTAAACTTTCCTTTTGGAACAAATTCAATATTCAAATTTGATAATTGAGTCATATTATATTTTGTATTGCTGAATTCTGTTAAACTATTTTCAAAATTTTAGAGCAGGAAGTAAAATTTCATTCTGTTATATAATTTACTATTGCTTTCCCTTTCCAGCTTTAATTAATTTTTTACTGGGTATGTTCTTTCCATATTTTCAAAACCATATTCTCAGTACTACCGTCTTTCCCTTTCTTCTTATAATGAGAGGAAAACATTGTTAAGCTAATTTATTTTTAGAAAATAATATCGAGGCTACTCACATTTTTTTTTTTTTTTGCTATTATAAAAGCTACAGTGCCTAGGACATGAGCTGTTGAGTTCAATTTTTTAACTAAGTAAACATGCACCTATTAAATTCTCAAACTGTCATAAATGTAATCAGGCCTTTAATTTGAAAATGAAGCATTATAAAAATATATTGGGTTCTGGTGATTCACATCTAGGGAGATGAGGTCACTCAATCAGAATGTCATACTCTAGCTCTATCCTGAAGATAACTTTTGCGAATCTAGCATACCAAGCATATGTGGGAACAATTAGACAGAAAAGAAGTGAGATCCAAGATGGCGGCATGAGAGGAGCACGCTGATAACTGCCTGGGAAGGGCCTTGGGAACAGAGGGGAATCCACAGGGGAAACCCTGAGAAGAAACCTCAACTAAGAGAACCACACAACACGGAACAACACACAAAGGTTAGAGAAAAAGGGGGAGAGCGGGAGAGGGAAAGGGAAGCAGCGGTTCGGGGACAGAGACTCGGAGCGCGGCCCGGGGCTGGCAAAAACAAAGGGGGATTGGGGGACGACGGTCACAGTGGAGCTGGATCGAGGGCGGGCTGGAAGCCGAGACCTAGGGAGCGTGGAAGCCCCACAAGACTGTGGACAATTTAACATCCGAACTCAAGGGACAGCACGCAGTGCCCTCATCAGATCACAGAGCCTAAAGTGGCACAGGGACTGTGGAGCAGGGCGGCCGCACTTCCCGGCGGGCGGGGTGAGAGCGGGGCACCAGCCCACAGCAGCTCAGCACCCCTGATTTACGGGGGAGACTGACTGTGAGGGAGCGCCTTCTGAGGGCAGGGCTCTTGGAGTGAGGGCTGGGGCTGGAGTGGGCACAGCTGCATGGGACGTGTTTGGAGTGAATCCGGCGGTCTCAGCAGAGCCGGGAGCGGAGAACGGCTGCTGCCTGAGCCACAGCCTGTGCGCGCAGGGCTTTTGGCGCCCTGCCCACTGGGCCACAGCAACACCGCTGCTTGCTTGCCAGCGCACAATTGGGCTTTTGGCGCCCCGCCCACCAGGCCGCTGCGGCAACTCTGCCTGCGCGGCTGGGCTCTCGGCGCCCCGCCCACGGGGCCGCTGTGCATCACTGCGTGCGTGCACGGGGCTTTCGGTGCCCCGCCCACTGGGCTGCCCCGCAGCTCCGCTGCCTGCTCGCCGGTGCGCTACAGGGCTTTTGGCACCCTGCTCGCCAGGCCGCCGGAGCACCACTGCCTGTGCGTGGGACCAGCTTTTGGCGCCCTGCCCACCGGGCCTCGGCAGCGCTGCTGCCTGCTCGCGAGCACGCAGCTGGGCTTTTGGTGTCCCGCCCACCGGGCCTCTGGGGCGTGGCGGACCGTGAGCGAAACTGGGCTGCCTGCCAGTTCTCCGCGGTGTCATTGCCTGTGCGCGGGACAGCGCGGTCGACCAGGGCCTCTGCCAAGCCCCAGCCCATCCAAGTGCTGCCCTGCGGGCGTGCCTTACAGATACAATTGAAGGAGGGGCAGCCAGGAGGAGGAAAGACCAGAGCTCCTGCGCCCCGCCCGCACTGAACCACCAGCCCCCCTGCTGAAAGAGGAATCTGCTATTGTGTCTCAGGCCCGCCCTAGCTCCTACTCACCTGCCCCCACCCCTGGCCACACCTTTACTACCCTGCTATCTAACAGCTAAGACAGCAACCTGAAGTGCCCCAGGACACAGAAGCTGTCTGCTTCGCCCAACCCTCTCCCAAAATCTCCTTCTCCCACAACTGAGCCCAAAAGAAAAAATAAAGAGAAGCCCATCTGATAGGCAAACCCCCAGAGGGAAAACAGACTCATGCATAAAGCAAAAAGAACCACATCAAACACAATGCACACCTCAGAATCCAAAGTCCCTCCAGAAGATCAGGGGCAGTCTTTAGTAAAGGACCTTGCACACTTGGAATCAAATCTAAGTGAAACAGAATTCAGGGCTG
>PVKE010029063.1:0-20500 GCA_004027555.1 Craseonycteris thonglongyai | reverse complement strand
AAAAAAAAAAAGAAAGAAAGAAAAAAAGAAAGAAAAAAAGAAAGAAAGAAAGAAAGAAAGAAAGAAAGAAAGAAAGAAAGAAAGAAAGAAAGAACTGGCTTGGGCCACACATAAAATACACTAACACTAACAATAACTGATAAGCTAAAAAAAAAAAAATCGCAAAAAAATCTCCTAGTGTTTTCAGAAAGTTTAAGCATTTGTGTTGGGCTGCATCCAAAGCCACCCTGGGCTGCGTGTGGCCCATGGGCTTTCGGCTGGACTAGTTTAATTTAGAGTATGTTGAATATTCAGTAAAACACACACGAGGGCTGTCCAGAAAGTATCTAGCCATGTAACTGTTCTCATTATATTGACAATGACTGGATTTTTTCTGAATAGCCGTCATACATTATTATTCAGAATATGGTTTCAGCCAGTATCCACAAATCAAGAAACCTTATGATCTTTTTCCAAAAATTCCTAAATTAAAGGACAAATTAAGATCAAAACTCTAGTACCCTGAATAGACAAAAACCAAGAATAAGGATGTATTTTCAAATAGTAAGTTACCAAACTTATTGCAACCTGGATCTGTTATATAATGCATAAGAATCTCTTGAAAGTAGAAGACACGTGGAAATTCCTGAAGACTTAACAGATTTGTCTATTTGGAGTCATATAACATCTGCTTCGAACTAGTCTTTAATACCACAGAAAGAGGAGGTTTCTAACAACAATATTTAATCAGCACCTAATTAAGAGCATTGACAAGATAAGTGATGCAGGTTCTGGCCCCAGTGTTTGTAGCTGGATATGGGTAAACAGTTTCTAGTGAGTCTTGGCCATCTGACAGCTCTCAGTTGTCATTGGCACTATAGCGCCCAGAGAAAGTGCTGACATTTCTTGGCAAGTGCACACGAGTAAACATGCAAAGCAGTTGGAGAAATCCAATCACAACACATAAACACCTAACAAGGAAACATGGAAGTCTGACTATGGCAATCTATTTACATAGACATGCTTCATACTGAGCCTAAGTTATTACTCCAGGCACCTAAATTGTAATAGTTCATCAATACTCTTTAACTGAGGCCCCAGCTATGTGCCAAAGGTATCTTCAAGAATGTTGTTCACTCAGGTAGAGTTAGTACACCTGCCAAAAGCCAAATATTTATTTGATTCAAGTAAAACCCTTGATGAACAGCAATTACCAATTTGACTTGCCTCATGGAAGCAACCTGTCATATGCCAAGCCACTGAGAAAATAACATCACTATGCCTGGTAATATCTGGGATTGTTCATCTTTTTATCTTTTTTACCATTAGGCAGCTAGCTCTCTTAAAAAAGAAAATCAGGTAACCGAGCATCTTGTACTTTGTTACACACTAACCAATAATGTGACCTTAGCCTAGCTGGTTAACCTTTCTGGACCTCAGTTTCTTCACCTATAAAATGTGGGGATTAGCTCAAGTGCTTTCTAGGAGCCCTTCAGTTCTAAAATGATACAATTCAGTGCTGCATATTTATATAGCCTATTCCTTCTGCAGATTTCAAAATCTCTCAAGAGACTCTCATTAGTATTCTCAATATTGCTGTGAGGCAGGTAGGTGGCAAGGTTTATTATCTCCATTTAAAAAAAAAAAGAGAGAGAGACGATGAGACAGTTTGCTGACACAGCGTTCTTGACCAAGTAGAGACTAGAAGTGAGGTGTCCTAATACTAATCAAGAACTCTGTTAAACCACTTCACTACTAAACTAAATGGAAGGTCTCTGATGAATAAAATATTCCGTGCTCATGGGGGTGCAAAATGTAGTTTGATCATCTTGCAGAGATGTAATGGTTTTAAACAACGATTCCCAGGTTATAACCCATACAATATTCCAGGTGGTTTTCTCAGTTTTCATTGACATAGCCCTATGCATATTTTTTTCTTTTCTGATACAAATGTCAACATGTGAATTGAATGAAGTAGAAGAGTAATGAGAGAAGGAGAAAGATGGTTTGAGTGGAAATAATTAAATATGCAATGGAAATATTTTAGAGAATAAACTATATAATGTATTTCAACTACAGAAATTATATATAAATTCAATTATACATCTCCGTGAAATGAGATTATCATCCAAGGAATAATCCAAATTTCAATCATATGTATTTATCAAGAACTATCAAGGGCCTAAGATTTTATCCTATTTGCAAGCTACACGTTAGCCTACTATAGGTTCATGGTACTAGCAGAAGACATGATGCTCCTAGCACAGAGCATAAGGATGTTATTACAATCTGTAATAGCAATAGCCAGAGTATGATTATTTTTGTGTTGGTTTCCCAAACCCCAGCTCCCACAGGGCAATGCAAAGAGGCACTATCTGCACATGCAGTAGGTTATATTAGAGGAGACAAACCCTGAGCTTAGGGATCCTGAATGTTTTATTGTAATGGACAGTAAGCACGTTTGCCCTTTTCTCTAGAGGGACACACTATCTTTATCTTCCAAGGTTGTTCACTCTATAAACACTCCTGAAAAGACAGTCCTGAACAAAAGCAGTCCATATTACTGCCTGAAAAAAGTACAGAAACATATGCAACCCATGAAGAATATCTCCCAACTGTATTTTCTGATTTTATTTGATAACTTACAGAAATATTTACCAACTGTATTTTTTTTAATATTTTATTTGCATGTATCTGGTATTCTGAGTATTTTTAAGTGCTTAGAGCAAATAATGTATCAATGTTGATGAAAAATAGGACATTTTACCCAACCTGAACTCCAACTGGATGTATCTCCTTGTTTCTGTCTCCATCCTTATAGTTCAACAAATTCAAAGCAATAAAAATAACATCTTTTGTTCTCACTTCCCTGCCTTACCTTCATTCCCTTTTACTTAAAGTAGACTAACGTCCTCCCACAAGTGAGGAAACACATGAAAACCACCCTGAAATTCATAAAATTCCACACGAACATCAAGTTAGCATTCAAAACTCCTTGTTATTTCCAGGTACCCTGCAAAATTCACAAATCTCCCTTCTTATTTCATAATTGCTTGAAACTCCCTTTGTTTCTCTTTAGCTCTGAAATTTAAGTTCTAAAGAACTATGGCCAGATATCTAGAAAATAGACAAAAAGCACCCACTCATAGAAGTAGTCTGATCACCAAAGGTATGCTCTTGGGTAAAACTGTGGTTGATATTCCCACAAAGTTTCTAGCAACACCTGAGAAGCTGTGTATATAATAAAGGAGCATGTAAACTCTAGAATCGGGCTGTCAAATCCTGAAAGTGCTACTCACTCGCTATGGAAACTCAGCTTGCTTATTAAAGCTCTCTGTGTCTCAACTTCTCATTTGTAATATGAAGGTGATAACACCTTCCCCTTTGGGTTTGAAGGAAAATTAAATTAATTCATATACATAAAGTACTTAAAACACTTCCTGGGATGTAGGCATTTGATAAAGGTTTGCTGATGAATGAACTTCCCTAGCTAACATGGGGGCCATCTTCCCAAATGCCAATGTTAACAGCATTGTTGCTAAAATACTGCCATTGAAGGCAATATGTAGATAGTGAATAGCACATATTTTTGGAACCTACATGCCATTCTTAGTTTGTACTTATAATCAGGATGAGTGAGGGACAAAGAGATGTAATCTAGTCACATATTTAAAAAGAAAATGTTTCAAAAATGTTGCTGTATTAGTCACATCTCATTGATTATTAAATAGCATGATCTGCTATGCTCACAATTTAACATCAAACTGCTCATTTTGTTTCTTAAAAGATTATGTATAAAATTATGATTGGTGAGCTATGACCTTCTATTCTGTACAGAATAGGTTTGGTTTCATGTAAATATAAATTTCTACTTTAAGTGGAAATGTGAAGTTCTTAAAAATGGTGCAATGAAGTTTCATTCCATGCAAACAAATACAGAACAAATAAACAAATGTCAATGACATTTTTAACATGACATTTTAGAATATTTCAAGGGACCCCAAGAACAATAAGTGCATCTCGTGTGCAACTGTCTTTGAAGTTCTAATCTCAGTTCATACCACTAAATCATCAAAGAAGGTTATTTTTAACTTCTTATCTAAAGGCATTAGGAAAAAAATCACGGAGAGCTCTCTGAATGTGAAATGTCCAACAGAAAGAGGTTTTTGTACATTCTTAGTGTACTAAGGTGATATATGTATAGGTTACAGAAAATTAATTTATCCCAAAATTTTCCCAAATAGCATAGAAAAATTTATAGACTGAAATGATGTATTTTCCTAAATGGCTTCTTTGAGATGCTTTGTAAGTGGAATACTTAGTGGTTAAACCACAGCTCAGATTTAACCAATTAACAAAATATCATTGCTGTAAACTCAATGTGAACCTGATTATAAGGTCCCTCTGGGAAGAACACTAGCTTCCCTATAATTTCCGAGAAGAACTTTACACCAGATGGAGGAAGGATTCTTCCATCCTAGGAAAAGCCCAATCAACTTGCTCCTTCGGAAAAGTCTTTTTCTTCTCTGTTTTCTTTCTCTCCTCATTTTTCTCTCATTTTCTTCCTGTCAGCTCTCTCAAGTACACATACCCATCAGTATGTTCTCACCTTTCTTAATCTAGTTTATCACTTTACCAAAAAGTAAGATTGCCATGGTGTCTTCCTTCACCTAAAATAAATAATAGTATGTAAAATATGCAATGTTTTCTCATAGAGTGAATTGTGTCGAATCATAAGGCAACATTTCTTACTGTGTCAGTGTGAGAATTCCACCGCCATCAGCTTTCATCCAAGAGAGTGAATTTGCTCTTATAGTACTCTGTCCACCTTCTTTGAATCATCTCTTGAAATTTTTATTTTGAAAATGGGAAACATAAATGGTGCCATCTCTGCAACTGAGGGGAAAACGGAAAGATCCGAATTTCTCTCACACTTTAATGTGGGTGAGCCATGATCTACTTGTTAAAATTCTTGGATTGCTAATAAAAGTCATAATATACCAAATGGTGGTAATTTGGATGAAACAAGCATATCAATCATTGAAGAATGGGCTCATGGCTTTTTATCTGGGCAGAATCATTAAGTAGAATTTATGATATATAATGTATACTATTAAGCAGCTTCCATTAAACTTCCTGCCAAACTCATTCCATATAGAGGGATGTTTCTAAAAGTAAGACATGTGCAAGAGCGCCACCTATAGTAAAACTTCCACATTTGTTTTACAGTGCTCAAAATCCATAGTTACCAGTTTTGAAGCAGAAAATTTAGAGAAAAAATATATATAAAAGAAATAAGATGTTTGGCTTAATTTGCAAGTCCAAACCACCTCAAAAAAAATTGTATAAAATGTATTCAAATAAAAACTATAAAAATGCTAAAGCAGCTCTTTCTTATTAAAGAAAAACTACTCTGATTTTGTAGATAGTTTAAACCCCAAAAGCTAAAAGGAACAGCTTTGCTTCTAATTTAAATAAATACTGATTCAAACAAAACCATTGAACTCTTTGCCAATCTTTAAACATTTCTCTGTTTTGCTATTTGTTAACTGTACATTCAGCAATCTGCTTTTTGAAACCTGAAAACAACAGTTATTTAAACTACAAATGAATCAACTTCTTTCTGATGTTTAACTTTTTAGAAAACACATTGCCCAAATGCTCTACTTCAGCATAAAGAAAGATAAGATAAATGAAGAATGCTAAGGGAACGGTGACGGGCACCACTGTTGTGAAATGTCCTTTTGGAGTTGATAGCCACAGAAATTCAGTCTTAAATACTTGTTACTTTGACCCAGAAGCTAATTATGAAGGAATTGAGCCAAAAAAGTGAGATGAATAAAAGAAATTTCATCGGTATTACTGAGATAGTTGCCAGAAACAGCTTACAAATCATAAACCTATACAGAGATGAAAAGTGGAGTCTAAATTATTATTCGACTGGGTCCTTAAATCAATGAAGAGCAAAAATGATTACAGTGGACCTTTAATTTTCAACTATAAAAAGTCAACATGGTGGCTTGTTCAGCAGTGTTTTACTGCAGGCAGTTAAGAGAACCTTTTGCTTTCTCATTTCCAAAGAGAGTGTGCTGTTTTTTAAAAGCATAAGGTACAATCAATCATGGTTGCAGATCACATAGGAAGCTGCTTAGCTCTCTGACCAAGTGTGGTTTAGCAGGAAACAAACCAGGAGGAGAAGATGCCCTGGAGGTACCCTCTCATTAGCTCAGACTTGGGCCCTTTGGCTTGTCGTAGGCCCATTGTTCGTTGTGGTGAGGCTGGAATTTAAGTAGATTCAGCACTCATCAAGCAAGGTGCCAAACAGAGAGCACTACAAACTGATGTCCTCTGTTTGCAGAGCACAAGATTCTGGGACAGCAGCAGCTTTCCCACAGTGCTCTGCGACGGTGCTTCATCTCTGCCCTGGGAGGCCCACTTCTCAGGATGAGAGGATAATTCACTCGCTATAGCCCATTCAATCTTCAGCCTCTCGGCTGACGCTGCCAACAGAAGTGCCAATTAATGCCAATTACAATGGTGACTTTTCTGATATGGGCACCTACTCTTATAGGCCATCAAACAGCCATCATATATTAATGACTGTCAGTCATTACCAATATAGGCGAAGTTTGAACTAGTGACCTAGAGAAGAACTGCTCTTTATCCTTCTTCCAACTCCCTGAACCGTCCAATTCCCCTCCCCCTTTCTTGGACAGTGTTCTTAATTATAGTTTTGTACCTGAATAATGAATGTGCTACATTTTGACAGTGACAATTGCTGAAACGGTGACAGCAGCAGTGCAGCTACCGTCTGACATTTAGCAAGCCCTGTCACAGTCTTCAGGCCAGCGAGGTCCAGCTCAAACCTTCAGGGGGCGCTACTATTTCCTTTGTCATTCAATCGAGTGTATTTTTATTGGTCTCTCCTACTCCTTAGAAATGAGTAGAACCTTTTTTATGCAGACAAACTTCTATGCAGATGCTGCCATTAGGCCTTTCTTATCTGCTCATTATTTCCTATAGCCTTATGAGAAAGAACCCCCAACCCCACACAGACACACACACACACACAACTACATATGCCACAAATTAATCCGGAAATGCATTTTTCCATCTCAAAAAGGGAAAACAAGTTCAACACAACAAACATTCTAAATGATAGAAGGATGTCACATTCCTTTTGTAAGTAAGACACACATATGAAACTTTCTCTTTTTGACTATCATTTAAACCCAACTTGAAGTTAAATCCCAAATGGGGGTGCAACCACTAAATGGCCAGTTGCTGTCTGACCTGAGAGCTGTTAGGTTTTCAGAGACCCTGAGACTCTCCTGATTTAACTCTCAGAACATGTTCAGTCTGCAGCAGTCAGGAATGTCTGTTTTGAGTTTGGATTATTCCTAGATTTGAGGAGAATAAATACTTCAGGTAAAAGAAATTGTTACCATGTCTCTTTACTCTACCTTCTGAGATCCTGAATAAAAAACCCCCAGCAATTGCCCCACATTCCTCAGACATCAAAAGAACAAACAAAGTAACAAAATGGCAGAATATATCATGCTTTCAACTCTACTTTTTCTCTGAACGTTGCACCCAAAGACAATTTGTGAAAAAATATTTTGAAATTTTATTTAACTCCTCCACATACGCAATATGTTTGTTTTTTTTTTAAATGGTTATTCCTTTAAAAATGTATCATTCCAACACATCAATTTAGAGATTCAGTTTAAGTAATCTGTCCAAGGTACCTTGTAAGATGGTGGCAAAATTATGATTAAAACTCAAGCCCAAGGTCTTTTTCACTCTTTTCTGAGACTATTTGTGTTTGTAACCCAACAACCTTTTGGGTGCTACACATACACAATCTCAGACAAGTGGCCACCAGGACAGGATTTCTAGGAATAGAACCATTTTGCATGTAAGGAAGAGGAAGCTCTTGGAGAAGGCAAACTGCCCCCAATACCACAGCACGTAAGTGGCAGAGCCAGGATTGGAACCCAAATATCACTGGTTCTAAAGAACAAGATCGTTCCACTCGATCCCGTGACCTCCGTCCTATGGAGATTTATTGGAGAAGTAAGTCAGAGTTCCTGAGGCCAATCCAATTTGCTGTGTAAAATCTTTAGGCAGCCTTTGAGATTTTGAGATTTCAAGTCACCCCAGGTTGCCCCAGAGTAAACCAGGACAGGCAGCATCCTATGCTAAGTAAAGGTGACAGAAAACACTGGTTTCCCTTCTTGCTCGGTGATGCTGATATCATAAGGAAAGGAGACTGGGGGGCAAGAAATGTAGGGCATGGTTTTTCTTTAACACCCCAAAAACATGAATCCCAAAGGGCACCATCTAATAAGACGTCAAGTAAAACACACCCATTTTATTACTATTATTAATGATCACTCACTGAATCCTACTGAGAGTTTTGTTTATATTAAACACTATTTATTCCTCACAGGGGGTGCTATTATCCTTTTTATTGGATGAATAAACTGAGTCTCAACAAGTTTAGCAAGTTGCCCAAATGTACCATGTTGAATCCAGGAAACAAACCAGAAGCCAGAAGTTGTTCCTCCCTGCCCCTCTCCTTGGTAAGATCTTTGGTCTCGTAGCTTTCAGTGTTTATCTGTTTGTGGGATAAAAGAATCCCGGGAAGTTATTTCTTAATAGGCTAACGAGGGTATTTCTAAATAGATGAGTCTAAATAGACTATCCATGCCTCAAGGGGTAAACAGATGAAAATGTGTGTGGAAAAATTAATTTTACAGTATCAGCTTCAGGAGAAAATATTAAAAATATCCTAAAATGACCCTTTATGTTGGTGGGATATTTTAAATGAAGGAGATTTTTCCAACTTTTAGAGAAGATTAGGAAAAAAATAAAACCAGTTTACACAGTAAACAGACTGCAGAAGTCTAGGGGGAAAAATAATAAAAGCAAGCTTCCTCTAGCTTCACCCTGCCTTTCAAACTGTAAAAAACGACATGAGCTTGCTTGCAAGATGAACAAAATTCCTCAAAGACACAACAGTCACAGGTTTTTGAAAAACATGTTGAGCTTCCCCTCCTTCCATGCTGGTTAGCTCAATTTTTTTAACATGAAATAGATTGCGAATTAAGAATTCCTCCAAGTGTTATATAAGAAATATATGACATATATTAGAAATATTAGCAATAATCTGGAGATGACTTTGTCCTCAAAACTAAAATTCTAACCCTTATTGGGAGAGAGCTTCAAAGGGCCCAGCATCATAGCCATAGGAGCTCATTCTGGACCAAACACTAGGAAATTAGCATGGATGAGGAACAATTTTAAGGTCACAGTAAGAAAACATCTAGGATCCAGGGATAACAAATATTTCAGGGGTTGAAATGCAAAGTCACAAAAGATGAAAGGAAATAATAAAATGTTTGTGATTTCAGGAAATCTGACACTGAGGAAATGTGTCCCACCCTGAGGAATTCACTAATAGAAAATCCACTCCTGAAAAAGTAGGCATCATTTGTTGGTACCGCTGAAATTAAATAGCTTCTGATTCTGTGGAAGACTTACGGGGGATGCAATGTCAAGAATTTCTGACAAGTATTCTGCAGACACAATTGAAGATATCTTTAAAAAGGACAACATTGCTAATGTTCTACTCTTGAGGCCAGCCAGGAAAATAAATGAGAAACAAGGGAAAAACATAAGGGTAACAATTTTATTTTTAAAGCACATAATGAAAAGATGGAAACATCAAGAATGAAAAAAAGAAGAAATAAGGTACTATACAGATTTGTTTTAATTTAGGACAAAGATTAAAAGGTACAGATTGGGCTGTGTGCATGAGTCTTTTCTATGTCCCCCACTCACAAGATCCAACAATTCTTCCTCTTTTCTTTTTTTTTTTTTTTAAGATTTATTTTATTGATTTTGACAGACAGAGACAGAGAGAGACAGAGAGAAGGGGTAGGGCCTAGAACAGTCTCCATAGTTGAACTTCATAAGTTTTTGACATGGTTTCATTCCACATAGGTGGGCGGGGGCCGTGCAGGGCGGAAACTAGTCTGGGGATCTCCCGAATGGGAGGCACGCCCCCTCAAGCCAGGGGCAGAACCAGGGGGACGAGAACTGAACAAGGGGTCTCATGCATGGGAAACACACCCCAGTTCAGCATATGAGTCCACAAGGGCCGGGCCGGGATTAGATCCTCAGTCCCCAGGGCTGCAAAGTGAGTGCTCAACCCGCTGAGCCATCCCAGCTTCCCCAATTCCTCCTCCTTTAAGACCTTGGGGCTCTTCTCGGACTTCCAAATTTTAACTGACAGCATTTGTCTCCTTTACCTACGTTTTTCTTTCTAAACTTAACTAGAGTATCCTTTCTCTTGCTATATTTGAAATGCCACAATTCCAACTTTTAAACAGTTTGTATGCAAGATGTTGTTTTATGTAAAGAAGGGGAAAAGATTGACAAATCTAAACCAAACCGGGAAGAATTCTAAATATTTTGCTTCACTGTTTCAGCGTTCTCCATATGCCCTAAAACTAAACATTTTCAATCAAGCTGCACTTCTACAGAATGCTTACCAACAAATAGGTCTTTATTAAGTACGTAACATGTGCAAATGTAATTAGCTTCTTAAAAAGGAACAATTGAAATATGATGTTTATAGAAAGGAACTAAAAAAATTTTTTTTATCAAGTGAAATCTGAAACTGCACATGCTATGGACAGACTGATCGCTGGGTTGTTTGCCAGAAACTGGTTAGAAAAGTCAGCATGAAAGTCACTAATTTCATTCTGTTCTATTTTAACAGGACCTTGAAACAAATAACACAGCCTTAAATAGATGGTGAAAAGGGATGGGTGATTAAACTAATACTTTACTATGAGTTCTGTGTGATTTTGTTTTTTTTTAATTTGATTTTTTTTTTTTTTTTTTTTTTTTGACACAGAGAAGGAGAGAGAGAGATACAGAGACAGAGAGAGAACTGAACTGGGGGAACTCCCCAGTTCAGCATATGAGTCCTCATGGACCGGGGCCTGGATTCGACCCTTGGTCCCCGGCGCTGCAAAGTGAGCACTTAACCCACTGAGCCATCCCGGCTTCCCCTAGTTCTGTGTGATTTTTAAGAAGAGAGAGTATTTTATCAGAATATATCTTCAAAATTTTATCATAAAAGTAAAATGACTGAGAACAGGATAAGGAAATAATATTTGAGGTAGTGGCTGATTTTAATTTTTCCAATGTTCCTCAATTTTTTCTTTCTATATCCCCAAACTGTTATAATTTGAAGCAAATCAGCTAATGCTCTTTTTTTTTAAGTAGATAGTCTGGGTTGTGTGGAGGCTATTCTTTGGGAAGTTTCTGGACTTTCACCTATCATTAATAGCTTGTATGCAGAATACAGATACAGTCTTATGTTTTATCAACTTCATTTTTCTCATTAATTAACAATGAAATCACATGAAGGCAATCAATTTCCATACAATGGTCACTCATAAATTATTCTTTTAATACATTTAACTTGTTTAGAGGAGGGGGGATAATATCACACTTGATGCAACAGCTAGAAACACTTGTTTTATTTCTGTGCTTTATTAAGGGAATAACTCCAAGTAAACTCCTAAGTGGCCTAAACTTTCTAGCATAAAGGAAATCACCATGCACAGAATTACGGTTTGAAGAAGTTGCCTTAAAGTCAAAATACAATATCCGAGATTGTATAGTTCTTTAAAAATATGCTTTCTTTGAACTGAGAATTTATTTTAAAATGCATAGTATGTTGTCTACACACACGTGGATTAGGGGGATAAATCTAGTAAATAGAGAGAGAATTAACTGAAAAGTTAATTAGTTAAAAAAATAAAACAAGAGAAATTCTAAAACGTTCTACTGAATCGACACAAATCTAACAAATAAACCAAGAATGAGGCAGAAATATCAAATAGGGCCCCCAAAGTCTCAAGTTGACATGGATTTTCTGTCACTTGACTCAGCACCAATGTCAAGACACTCCATCCCTCACACCAACAATACGAAAGCCAAACTCAAACTTCCAGAGACAGTGTGGCCAAGTCAGGCTTACAATCCACTGAGTGCCCATCTACCAAAGGATAGAAAAGAGACAATATATGTTTCCCTGTGGCCTCAGAAATTCTTCTCCATTAAGAAACTGCTTCTAAAACCACCAAGGAGAGGACAACATCACCTATGCCATGGATTGAATACAGGGTCCAACAGAAATAACGCCCCTTTTTATGAGCTGGTAATCCATATACCAAATCTTTTCTTACAAAATCATACGCATGCATGATTTTGCTAGACGGCTTTTTAAAAGGATGTTACTTCTGCCTGTCCCTGTATCTGTATCCCCCCAAAATTTGTATGTTGAAATCCTAATCCCCAATGTGATGGTATTTGGAGATGGAGCCGTTGGGAGGTAACTAGGTCATGAGCATAGAGCCCTCACAATGGAATTAGTAGCCCTATAAGGAGAGACAGAGACCTAACTCTCTCTCGCGCGCGCGCTCTCTTTCTCTCTCTCTCTCTCTCTCTCTCTCTCTCTCTCTCTCTCTTTCATCTCAGCTGTGTGCAAGCCAGGAGGAGGGACCTCACCAGCAGTCAATCCTGCTGGCACTTTAATCTCAGATGTCCAGCCTTCAGATCCACGAGAAATAAATGTTTTGTTGAAGCCACCCAGTCCATGGTATTGTTTCAGGAGCCCTAACTAAGTGAGACAGCTGGTTTCATACACCAGCTATGGGCTCATTTGTCCTATATCTATAGTACCTCCTTCTGACAACACTTTTTCAAACCCTGGCTGACATCTCCCTGCTCACAGCTGCCAGACCTGTGGTACTTCCAGTGTCTATGGGCTGAAAGCTGAGAATCACAGTTTGCCCTACACTTCACTGAGCTCAGGCTGGGCTTCCTCCACATTGTCCCAAGACTACAACTCCCCATCGGGGCACATTACAGAATTCCTCTGACAAAACACTCCTTCCTGAAGAGTAGCTAGCAGACGTGAGACTTCCTGGCATAACCCTTGCCACCTAAGAGGGGCAGATACATCTCTGCCATGTTTGGTTTCTATGCTATCTCCAATGAAATCTCGCATTCTCTCAACTCCGTTTTTGTACTCTCCTACTTAGATTTATGTCAAGAAATCAGTCTTTACCAGCCTGGCCTTCTTTATGCCGAGTCAAGGGGATTCACTTCTTCAACAGCAGTAGAGCCTCAGCAGGACTTTACATGTGCCAATTCCACCCTCTTACTTCTCCTGACTCTTCAGATATGATGTTCACCAACCCTCTTTAAGTAAGGACAAGCCCTTCCCCCATGATATCTATGGAGTGCTATGTTCCTTAGACTTTCTCCACCAGACCACTAAACTGTCCTGACCCCTGAAATACATTTTTGTACAATCCCAGAGCACTCAGTCACCAATGCTCCCAATTATCTCACAGAAGAAAGAAGACATACACTGTAGATCTCACAGTCCTTCACAGCTTTGGGGCACACAAAATAAAACCTTTGCTTGTGTCCTTCCAATACAAACGTAGTTATCAGATTGTACATTTTTTACATTGAAATTTTAATCAATTAAGTAACTAAAATGTTACTGGCTCATGTGGACGCATATGCTGAACTGAGGTGTGCAATCCATGCAGGGGGCCCCCAGTTTGGTTCTCACCTCTAGTTTGGCCCCTGGCTCGAGGGGGCGTGCCTCCCACTCAAAAGGCCCTCAACCCAGTTCCTGCCCTAAGTGGCTCTCCGCCCACCTGTGTAGAATGAAACCATGTCAAAAACTGATGTAAAACTATGGGGACTTCTTTGGGCCCTCCCTCCTCTCTGTCTCTGTCAAAAACAATAAAATAAATCTTTTTTTTTAAATGATTCTATGGTGGAGGAAACATTGATTTAAAATTTTGAAGAGTCTTAGTCCTGAAGAGTTTATAACCTATTTGAAAACTTTCACACACAGAACAGTAACTATACTAATGACTAGAATTTATAGTCTGTGCTGATATCCCTTAAAGTTTTTGTTTGTTGCATATTAACTTCATAAAAGACTATTACAACATAACCATAGTTTCATGAGCTTCACATGTGAAGCTTTAGATTACATATCTTACTTGTACAAATTACTGCTTAAATGTTTTAATTTAAATGGAAAATAATATTTAATGTGATATTTAGCCTAAAGTGTCCCTGAAGCTTCAATTGCAAACAATCATAATAAAGAATGTTCTTGTTTAATCTACAAAATAAGTACATTTGATTTTAATTACTTGGATAATGACTAAGCAAGTACATCAGGCACATCCCTTCCAAGAGATAATGAAAGACACAGAGGAGCAAACAATATTCCTGCGAACAGACCATCACATTCTGACTCTGAGGATGACTCCACTAATGAAAATCTGTCTTTGCAAATGACTCATCTTCTGACGACTGCTCTGAAGATGTTAGAAATCAGAATGATGCATGTGAAAATGAAATTAATCAATATGAAGATGGGGAACAGCAGTCTATCACACCAGGGCTGTTTGATAATAATGAAATTGAGGAAGCAGTCAGTGGTAGAGAAACAAATGCAAGCGCAGGAAATGTCAATGATAATAATGAATAAGTAACTAATTCTTGAAATGCAGAGGAAGCATTAGCAAACAAAGACAAATTATCATTCAAAAAATGACAAGGAAATAAAATTATAATTACTTTTAAGTTTACTCCAAATTTTTAAAGATATGAAAACACGAACACTGTAGCAAATTTAACAGAAAAAGGGGTGGGAGGTATGAAATATTCAAAAATTCCTATCAATAGTACAGCTACAAGTTTTACTGCCCAGCTTAGCTAGAGCAATCAGACATTATTAGAGGGTAGCAGTGGGAAATAAGGCAAGAAAGTTCTACTGGACTTCTAGAAAGCATTTTGGAAATGTCAATACAAATCTTCTTTAATTGACCTTGACTGTTTTTTAATCTTAATGTTCTAAGTCCACAGTCCTATTCTAGTTCATTTTTTCTGTTACAACAATATGACAACTCCCAGTCCCTCTATCTTTAACTGCATTAAATTCAGTCTTTAGGAAGTTGGGATGGCTCAGTGCTCACTTTGCAGCCCCAGGGACCGAGGATCAAATCCCGGCCCTGGCCCGTGCGGATCTATATGCTGAACTGGGGAGTGCCCCCAGTTTGGTTCTTACCAGGGTGAGACCCCGGCCCAATTCCTGCCTGTGCAGCCCCGTGCCCGTCTGTGGAATGAAACTATGTGGAAAAACCAATGATGTGCAATTATAGAGACTGCTCTGGGCCCTCCCCCTTCTCTCTGTCTCTTTCTCTGTCTCTCTCGCTCTCTCTCTCTCTGTCAAAAACAATAAAAATAAATCTTTAAATTCAGTTTTTAAAGTATAGTTCATTTATTTTTCTCATCTCAATTTTATGTTGTTTATCAACTCTATTGGGTCCAGCAGAAGTACCACCTTTTTGTAAGTAGTATATTGCTTGGTAGAGTATGTGAATGCCTTGCATGACATAAACAGCAATTTGAACATTTCACCTAACATGTCATACAGTGTGCTTGAGTGTGATATTAGTAGGTTACCAAAGCACATGCTTACAATTTTGTAATGAAAGATTTGGTGTAGATTACCAGCTCATATAGAGGGGGTATTACTTCTCCTGGACTCTATATTTCCCTCATAAATGCTATTATTTGTATGCCTTTGATGAGTTCACACATCCGCGGAATGGCATCTGGAGGAATTGCAGTACCCCTGTGCATCTAAAGAGTGAATGCAGTCTGCTCTGTTTTGAATGTTGTCTGGGTTCTTTACTATTGTGGAAATAACCTGTTCTCTATATCATAAATATTCCCTTTTCTCTCTACCAAATTCCCCAGTCCAAAAGAATGATTTGAAACCAAGGCTGAGTTTACACCAACAAACTATTCTTTAACTCAATCAAGACCTCTAAATATTTGGTACACTAACACATAGTTCACATTTGTTCATTCTAAACCTTAGGTTTCTCTATTTTTGTTTTCATTGTTGTTGTTGCTGTAGTTGTTGTTACAAACTTAACACATTACATTTGGATGTTATTTTGTATTGTCTTATAACTTACCAGCAATGTTTTCCTCAGGCTGGAACTTACTCTAACTAAATCCTAGCCTTTAGTAAGCATCAAGCGTTAAAAAGTTAAGAAAATTATTTTGAATACTAATCCTGAAATCTACAAATTCTATGTGTATAACTCAAAAATAAAGTTTTATTCAACCTCTATATAGTATAATTCAGCACATTTTATTGTAGAAGGAAAAAATATTGTTGCTACATGCTTTCCTGTCATGTAGTAGAGACTTGCTACATGCTGTGAATAAATAATTAAGTGAATAAATAAACAAATTGATCAGTATGTCATTTGTCCATGTTGATTGTGTCATAGAAAAAAAAAGGGATGAGAAAATTTCAAGAATAAAACTGTAAACACTATAAAATGCTGTAAAGAGATCAGAAATTATGAAACAAAGAAAAAGCACTTGAATTTGGAGGTCATTTGTGATTATTAGTGACCTATGTGAAAGTAAAAATGCCTTCAGGGATAATTACAGATAGATGGCTCTAAATTTGATTTAAAATATATCAAATGTATCCCTTCATCTTGTAAAGGAGAAAATAGCAGCAGAGCAAAGCACACCAGTGGAAACTTCTAAATTTTTAGATGAGAGTAGATCCAATAGAGGGAGGGAGTAGCTGAGGTTATGTCATGAACATGTGGTAACAGAGTTCTGTGTATCTAGAGAGCTGACATTGCAATGAAATAAAATTAACCTACAGTATTTCTAGTAAAACATGTAAAATTTAACACACATGTCTACTTCAACTCCTTCCCAAACCACTACAAAAAGGATAGTAGAAGAATTTTTTAAGATATAGAAATACAAAATAAAAGAGAAAGGGAAAGGTTAAAAACTAAACAAAGGATGCACAGACATTTGGGAATAAGGGAAAGTTAACTGGAGAAATTAGATTCTATTACACACGCATTATTTTGAAAAATTAAACGTCTGATACTATCTAACATTGGTAACATTGCAAATTCTGCTGTTGGAGGTGAACCAAAAGTGGTAATGTAACCAAAAGTAACAATATACTTTGAGATAAATAAGAACTGGAATGTGGAACATATGTCTATGTCATAGAGAAATTTTGTTGATTATATTTTGAAAGTATACAATAAGAAATAACAATCTATACATATGTGTGTGATATTTATATGTGGAAGTTACTACTAGAACAAAATACCAAAAAGTTTACAATAAGTCCCCTTTTGGGAAAAGAAATTGAGATGAAAGTGAGGTGTGATATTAATAGAAAACTATTGCACCATGTACAAACATTACTCTAATTTTGAAAAATAGATCAGATAGATCATTTAAAATAAGGACTTGAACACTGCAATTGGATTTGGCATTTAGATCATTTGTTCGAACTTGTAGATCGTTTCTGTGACGTTGTTAACACAAACCATTTCAGTATGTTAAAGATTAAATGAAAAGTAAGGAAGCGGGGATAGCAAGTGTGGGCAATTCTTTCAAGACATTTGAGGCAAAGCAGAGGAGAGAGCTGGAACTGTATCAAGATAACTTTTTATATGATGGGCAAGCACTGAATGTAGATATGGGCCAATGGGAAGAACTAAACAGATAGAAACAGTAAAGATAGAAGGAGTGATGGAATAATGGGTGGAGCACTTATGTCCCAGTCCCTGGGATAGGTGCTGGGTATTTAAGAAGAATAAGACACCCCCCCCCCCCCCGCCTTTAAGGAACCTGTGGGCTGAGAGTGGAGATAAATAAGACAATTCTCTACAAGGTGTTACAATAGCATGGAGTTACCGGTAGAACTGTCTTGAAGAGTTTTAAGATTTTCACAAAGGACATTTGTCTCAGGTACAAAACGTGAATGGAAAATCCAGGCAAAGAACCTAACACACCGTGCCCTTAAAAATGATAGTAACATTTATGTTTTGTGCATTTTACCACAATAAAAAAAGAAAGAAAAAGAGCACCTACAGGACACAATGGTGTGAAAGAAGATAATATTTGAGAAGATATTTAGTAGGAAATAATCTACATGGATAAATGCTGGAAAATGAACTAAAAGATAAGTTGGGGCCAGAGAGGAAAAGATTTTGTATGCTGTTACAAAGAGTTCCAAATCATGCATTCATTCATTCCTGAAACGTTTTTGAGAAGAGGTACTTTCATTTAGCTTTGTGTAACTTTAATACTTATATTGATCATGAAGTATTTATTTAATAAAAATAGTTAAAATAAAAACTAAATTAAAAGTCTTTATTGGATGTCTACCATTTGTCATTCATTGGGAGGTGGGGTGAATATAAACACCGTACTTGCCAAAAATTAACACCTCGAAAGAAAGGTAGGCAGGACCAAACTACTTTTTTTGGCCAAGGAAATGTAAGTGGAAGTGAATGTGACGTGTGTCCACACGGAAACAATTAACTGCTGGTGTTTTGCTGTCCAGCTTGCTCTTTTTCTGCCATAGAAGAATTTTAAATAGGGAAGAGTATTTAAATGGGGAAGAGTCATAACAGCAAAAGATTCTGGGATTTTTGGCCAACTTATAGCACATTGTGTAAGTGAGAAGGAAACTACAGTAGATTAGCCAGGAATACTTAGCATAACATAATTTATTCTGACAGATATACTGGGACAACATCCACGAGTCTCACAAGGCGTGGCCCTGTAATATTCATATCAAGCTTGTTAAATGTTTCATTTGTTTACCACCACATAAGCCCTCATCTAACTCATATAAAAGCTTACATTTTTTTCAGACATACAAATTTACAAATATTGTCAGTATTGATACCATATTAAGATGATCCAGGGAACATCTTAACACTGTCACAATCCTTAAACTTCCCTCTAATCTTCCCCCAAATCCTTTACGCACACCCTGTGCTCCAGAAAACTAAAAGAATAAATAAATAAACAATGTATTTTTAATGTAATGAGGGAAAAACGTATTTTTCCTCAAGCCTTCCTGCCTCTATTTCTTAACTTACGCTATTTCCTCTACCTAAAATTTCTTTAACTAACATCTGTTAATATCCAAATCTAGTAGACCACTTTTTGAATAAAGTATTTCATTTCTCCTTTATATCTATATATAAGGAGAAAACCCCCCTCCAAAAAAAAAAATGGGATTATCTTCTGGAGGACAGGCCGCTTGTAACACAGGCTTCCCCCGCTAGGTGAGTGTTCTAGGACCCCATCTGCATCAGTGTACCAGCTGGCATTGTGAGAGGCTGTATACGGCTTCAGTGAATATTTTTTTGGAGACTCTTTCAACGTGTTTGCCTGTTACATGATAAGTGATTTACACACAAAAAAAATAATAATAAAATAAAATAAAACATATGTGCAGCATGACAATGCACCTGCCCACACTACACTGAGTGTTAAGCAGTTTTTGACCAAAAACGACATGACCCCCATGCCTCACTCTCCCTATTCATCCCATCTTGCCCAGAATGATGTTTGTCTGTTTGTTTGTTTGTTCGTTTGTTTGTTTCTCAGGATGAAAGAGGTCCTCAAAGAGAACCGTTTTGACAATCTGGAAGAGGTGAAACAAAAAATGGCAAAAGCACTAAAAGGCATCAGAACTACGAAGTTCGAAAACTGTTTTGAGCAGTGGTAAAAGTGTATCAATAGTGTATTGAATCAAACAGAGCATATTTTGACAGTTACTGAAGTTTAAACATGTAAGAATAAATACACAATTTTTTATAAATGAATTTTGGTTCCTTCTCATACATGCATATACAATCACACACCTGTGATATACCACAAAGTAGTCCTTCCTACAAGTAAAAGAAAGGGAGAACAATAAAATAAGAAAGAAAACAAAGAAAGAAAGAGGAACTAAATTTTATTGAATACCTTACTATGTACCTGGCACTGTGGATGATAATTTGCCCATGAACTCCTAGAGCATTTTATCTGCTTTTCTCTTGTAATATTTAAAGCTCTATGCCTCGTTATGGTATATAATAATTTATCAGCTTTGAGGACAAAGTCCGTGTCATTCACAGGACCCAGCCTAACTTTGGCATATAGTAGACTCTCATTAAATATTTGTTTTAATGAATGTACCCCTTCAAATATCTCTTAAATGTCTTCAACATATATTTATATTTAAAATAGTTGTGAAGGGGAAGAAATATGTTTAGAAATTCACATTGTCTCTTGCCTCTACTATTATGCCTGATTTCATACCTTGCAAACTTTCCAATGTCAAGCTTGCAAGATCAATTTTAAATTTTATATTGTCCAAAAAGAAGCATGGGGAGCCAGAAACCACTGAAGGAACCTCCCTCGAACAGACATTTAGGGTTCTTATCTGTTACACATATCTCATGAACACGATTACTTAGCTATCATAAAGTCAGAGTCATCGACCAATAAGAAGAGATGGTTAAAATTGTGGGACAAGGCCCAGAGAAACAGT
>PVKE010029062.1:0-20499 GCA_004027555.1 Craseonycteris thonglongyai | reverse complement strand
GCAACACGGGAACATTAAGTGATTTGCATAGATGGATCTTAGGAGGCAAGGGCAGGTATGGAAGGATATAGTATTAAACACGTAGGCCAGTGTCACATCATAAAGGACCTGATTCACTATACTCAGGCATTCATACTTTTATACACACACATATATATTTTGTATCATTTTATATATATATATATATATATAAACACACACACGTATATTTAATAGTACTAAGCAGAAGAGTTACATAATTAGTTTTATATTTGGAAGAGATAAGACCAGAGAAAAAGACAGCAATTAAAAGGTCTCAGCAGTAATCCAAGAAATAATCAAATTATACCAAAATTTAGAATCAAAAGAGGACAGAAAAAGAACTAAATTGGGTCTAATTAAAAGTAGCAACGAAAGGTCTTGGAGGTGGCTTGTATGTAGGGAGTATCAGAGAGGATGACTCAGATAAGTCCTAGCTTTTTAGTTTGGGCGACACTGTGAAGTTAAGCATTGGACAGGTTGAGTTTGATGAATATGTGTTCACTCTCCATGTGCTCACGCTAATCCCCCGAATGGCTTATTTTTGTAACGATGCTGGGGGTGGGGAGTCAGAAATAAAAGAAGGAATGGAGAGAAATGAGTCCCCATAATTCTCTCATTCATTTGTTCTGATTCCAACATTCAAGTTTTGGGGATAATAGGCTTTGAAGCTACAAAAATAAACATTAATATAAAGAGAAAAAATATTGTTTCCTTTCCTAATCTTGAACATATTTTTTTTTCTGGCTCCCAAATGGAAGCCTTTCCAATTGTTTTTCTCTCTGTTGAAGGTAGACTGGGAGAACTGGCACTTGTTAGATGTTAAATCTTTACATAAATTACAATTTAATTCCTACAATAAAACCCCATACATTGGTATCATTATCCCAATTTTACAAATGAGAAACCCAAAGCACAGAGAAGTTAATAGACTTTCTCAAGGTCCCCAGCTGAGAAGTCGCAGAGGCTGCATATAAATCTACAACCGTCTGGTTAAAGTCCGTGCTTCTTCCTTTACAAGATGTTGACAATTCTAGGAATGTCTTGGCTCCAGAAACCAGGCTCAGAAAAACAGTTATGAGAAAACTGAAGGGTCTTTCTGTCCCTTAAGCCATAACATGCTCTAAAACGCATTCTTTTACAGAAGTATTTCTGCCAGGTGTTCAAACTCAATTTCAAAAACAATCACACCTATCTTATTCCACCCCCAAAATACTTCAGATAATTTGCTGAAGCTAAATGAAAAACTATCCAATTAAATAACAAATGATCAAGCAGAAGAGTATACTATTGATGAAAAGTCCCTCCCTAATCTAGATGGAGTTTCACATCTACCAGTTGGGAGGTACCCACGCATCTTTAATTGGTTAGTCAGTCAGCCAGCCAATACTAACTCATGCCTAGGAAAAGTCCTCAGTCCTAATAGAGCTGGGTGACTAGAAGAAAGAAGATTTCTCTCGGAATCCCTGTGTTAAAAAAAAAAAAATCAAAATGTTATTTAAATAAAAAACAGATACTACTTAATAGATTATATGACATGTATTAATCAGTATTTTTTCTCTTGGCACTTATCCTACCCAGTAAGGCATGGCTGTACCGTGTCCATTTTCCTGGAAAACTTCTAACTGCCCTTCAGGTGACCATGGAAAGACGTGAACAGTAAAAGAACTGCTTGGAAAGGAGTTCTCGTTCTCTTAATAGCTCTAACCACACAACACAGCGTATGTCAAAATGTTAAAGAGAACAGAAACTCTTAATGCTTTGTGCAGTGTATGCAGTTCCTGTGCTTTGATGTTTCTGTTTCTGCCCCTTTAGTTGTACAAAATTGTCAGGGTCTTTTTTTTTTTTTTTTAATCTTTTATGTCTCATTATGGACCTGTCAAACATTATTTTAACTTAAAGAGTAGCTGACGCCTTGCAGTAAACCTTGAAAAGTCCCTATTTAAAAACAATCTGCCTTTATGCTATACATATCTAATATGTTTATATTTTTATTACAGGAAACATGTCACAGAGCAAAATCTTATACACAGGTTTTTGTGTCAGAACCAATGTAGCTACGTAAGAGTTCAGACTCAGTCTCTTGCACTGATACTAAGATACCCCAAGTGTCTCAAGGCATTAATATGAAAATCTGGAGCCTTAAAAAAAACTTAGGGATGTCAAAGACATTTCCACATCCTTTCAAGCCTCTCTTTCATACCCCCAAAGTATTCTCCTAACACTACTTTTCTATATATTCCCTTTCACAAATTTAAAGTAATTACCTAACCCACTAAATCAATTTTTCTCTTTAGAGTGAATTAAACATTTCTTTCAGGCAGGTACCATTTCACTGGGCTCAGTAAAGATTAATCCCCATCCACCACCGCCACCAACAACTCCCACGTTTTATTTCATTGTTTTGCTAAGCAATGACTTGATTTCCCTTCCTTGCCCTCCCCCCTCACCAGTTCCATCCCCCTCCGAAACAGACTGTTTTGAAGTGTTTCCCGACAGCCGCACTGAGGAGGAGGTAACAATGCACAGAAATGCTGTGTGACTTCGTGAGCTTGAAAGATCTGGACATCAGAGGAAAGGAAGTGAGGGATCTGCACAAAAGAGGATTTCTTCATGACTGAACTGAATGGAATTGTTTTGGAGGAAGTGACATGTTCCCTTTCATGGATGGAAGTGTTACACCGAAAGACAGAAGGTAGCAGGAGATACTATAATTGGACTCCCTCACAAGGGTTTAAAAGCCACTGCACTATCATTGGTACTTTTTCCATTTATATCCTGCAATTGTTAGTCACATACGAGAATACTGTGGCATTAGCCTTGTATTTTTTGCCATTTTGAGAATTGCTTTAATTGATGAACGTGCCAGAGTCATAGTTTGCACAGTCACTCTTGTGTAAAATACCAAATAATAGTCACTGAGATGGTAAATGAGGGCACTTTTTACACAGCGCTCAATAAAGCATATGAGGTCTGTCCTGAAAGTATTGAGCCACGTAATGTGAAAAATAGAGTCACTTGTTGAGGAAGATACAAGATACAAGAAATATTGTAGGGAAGCCGGGATGGCTCAGTGGGTTGAGTGCTCACTTTGCAGCCCCAGGGACCAAGGATCAAATCCCAGCCCCAGCCCGTGTGGATCCATATGCTGAACTGGGGAGTGCCCCAAGTTCAGTTCTCACCAGGGTGAGACCCCGGCCCAGTTCCTGCCCTGTGCAGCCCCATCCACCTGTGGAATCAAACTATGTGGGAAAACCAATGATGTGCAACTATGGAGACTGTTCTGGGCCCTCCCCCTTCTCTCCGTCTCTGTCTCTGCATCTCTCTCTCTGTCAAAAACAATAAAAATAAATCTTAAAAAAAAAAAAAAGAAATATTGTACACAGGACAATGATGCCTCAGTCCTCTTTGAAGTAGGCACCTTGAGACCTCACACAGGTCTCCCAGCGTCTCTTCCACTGTTCAAAACACTCTGCAAAATCTTTTATTGGAGTCACCGTCAGCTACCTCATCAAATTTTCCTGAATCTCATCAATGGTTTGAATACCATTTCAAAGATAATTTTAGGTTTGGGGAAAAACCGAAGTTGTAGGGTGAGAAATCTAGGTTGTAGAAGAGCTGAGTCATTTAAGTGATTTGATGTTTTGCCAAACACTCTTCACCAGATGTGACACATGGGTAAGCACGTCAGCGAGATGAAGCTGCCAATCACCAGTTGCCCACAGTTGCAGCCATTTTTGTCATATTGTATCTCTCAACTAATGAAGAACATTGAGGCAGTACTCATTATGAATCACTGGAATCGTTTTCACGGAGGAATGTTCAGGCTTAAGGCAAAACTTGATGCAAATTTGTTGCTCTACTCACTCAGTCATCTTAAACGCAATGGCTACCCAGTTCACCTTTTCACTCAACAGAGTCTAGCACCCCCACTGAGTAATACAGTGAATGTGTCATTGTTCACATATGCACATTCTCGTCCACTCTCCTTGGCTGCCACATTACATCCATATCACACAAACCTTTTTCGTTATATTGACAACAGCTGGATTTCTTCTGGACACCCTTCGTATACTTCATATAGAAGTGCATTGATTCTTATTAGAAACTATAGATTAATCCATTTCTATTTAAAACTTTTCTTACCTTATTTTTAGAATGCTGAACAAAAGATTCAAAAAGAAACATTTTGATAATCATGCTTGAGTTTGAGTAACTTTCTCTAGAATATTCACCGGCTAATATACCTCCTTTTCTAAGTGCAAGAATTCACCAGACCTCAAGATAATTTTCCCCTAGACCCCAGGGTCACTGGCTGTGCTTGAATCACAGCTGGATACACTCCCTTTAATTGTCCACATTATGGAAGAAGTTTCCAAACCATTCCTCAATATTGCTTACAATTTTAATTTGATGATTTCATTTTAAATTAATAACTTCAAAGTTAAATAACTTGTACAAATGCTGTAGTGAAAAGAACACAGCAAAGTTAGAAAACCTGGGTTCTAGGCCTGAGTCTGTCTTATTGCCTTAACTGGTCTTATCTCCAGGTCTCTCTTGTATGAAATGAGAGGGTTAAACTAAATTCATGAGATCCCTTTAATCCACATTTAACATTCCAGCAATCAATCAATCAACCCATAAAGCAACAACCTTGGAGAAGGGAGTAAAGCCAGATATATATGCATGTTTTTGAAAAGTCCTCAGATTAGGCATTGAGTTTTTTACTTATTCATTTGTTCATTCTTTAGTCATTTTTTTTGTTTTTGAGTATCATCTCTTTAGGCCCTGAGTTATAAATATAATATCACCCCAAAGAATTCACTAGCTAATCAGCATTCACGTATTTTTCTTCTTACCATTTCCCTTTTTCCCTTAGGTTCTAAGAATATATTTTTAAAACAATGCTTTTCTACTTCTTACCTACTAATGAAGGTCCTGATTTTAAAAAAAAACCACAACTGACTACTTAAATAGTGTTCATTTCTAACTATTTGAGAAATTAATTATATCCCTGATATAATTGTGAATTAGAAAAAACTAGATATATTAGTAATTTTTAAAATGTCAGTTTAATTTTTTATTCTTTCACTGTCTCTCTCTGAAATGTACAAATACTCAACTACATATGCACAGAGAAAACTTCAGGGTTTCCCAAAGGTCCTTTATTACAGAGTCCCTTTCATCTCGTCCTCTTTTTATGTTCATCTTCATATTTTTAAATCTAAATAAATGTACCCAGGAAATTATAAATTAATTTACTCTTGCTGTTTCCTATAATTATGTCCAATTAATTAATTTTATTATTAAGTACTAATTGCTTCTAACATAGGCAACTTAACCTACATTTTTCTTGCATTTATCTGTTGGCCGTTTTCTTTCATGGAAAATCTGCTTAGGATGTATTAGTACTTCGTTGTTGTAAGTCAATAATATGCTAATAAATTTGGTTCTCTTTTGCTTCTTTATAATTATGATACTTCGACTATTACCTTATTAATTTCAACACCTTTCATTTTCACTTACTTCTCCTTCTCTGACTCTAGATAAATTTCTAAAAAATATTAAAACACTTATTTCCTTTCATTATCCAACCAAAAACCGAGACACTAGAGCACACCATAAAATCTCCAGGCAGGAACTCACTGACCAGGGGAAGAAGGCAATCAGTGCTTTCCAAAGTCTGTAAGCGACTGTAAGTGATAACGTTCTGCTTACCTCTTCCTTGGAGGTGCCTTTGTGCAACAAGAGAAATTGTTGAGATTGTAAAAATGAAAGTTAATTTTGATGAAAATGACCACATGTTGATAGAATTTAAGATTTTAATGGAGATTCAAGGAAAGTAAAAAGTAGTTAAAGAAAATTAACGTCAATCATGGTTTCAACAGCCTTGGAAAATAACAGAAAGATGTATGAGGTAATATGCCGGTGACCTGGGAGCAGAAGATCAAATTGTCAGCACATTCGTAGAGCTACAGACAAAAACTAGGAGGCCTAAAAACCTGAAGATTATATGTTAACCCCCCCACCCTCCTCACAGACTGGTTGCTTACATTGCTTCACTCAGCACAAGTCCTGATATAATCAAAGCACAACCTTGGTTTTGTGTCCAATTGTCCCTTTAAAATGTATTCAGTGGTGCTAATCTTCTCCTGACCCTGATGAGACCTTGAGAAATCACATAATTGTAATGATCATGTTCAGGTGATAACAGTCTTAAGGTAACTCTAAGTTGCAAACACAGTTTAATTTGGTAGGTAAAATACCAAATCTTATGTAATATAATTCTAAACAATGTAGTACTAAATACATTCTTCTTTTTTTCTGGCTAGAAGCTATGGAGTCTGTTATAGAATCGGTGGTCAGTTTTTTCTTTGCTTCTACTTTTCTTCCACACACTTAGACCCCCTTCTTTGGCTTCTCAGGTTGAACACTCCTCACAGACTCTTGCTGCTAGTCTCTCACCTTCCCCTCCCAAGAGGATGCAAAACAGGTCTTCCCTTGCATGTGGAACCCACATTTATGTGGTTCAATAAAAGCACCATTTGAGCCACCTTCAATAGAAGTGGACTACTATCCAAATGGAAAGTCCCTCTCTCTGGCGTGAATTAGTCATCTTCTAATGAAGATGCTTGAGGTGAAGGAGGGAGCACCCCAACACCTCCCTCTTTGGAGTGAATGGGACTGACAACGAGAAACAGCACTCCAGAAAGAGATACCCTCTTCTCTCATGCCCTTTGTGTGTCTGTGTTTGTGTGTGTGTGTGTGTGTGTGTGTGTGTGTGTGCGCGCGCGCGTGCGTGCGTGTGTTCCTCAAGGGTTTTAACTCTATCTAACTGGTTCTAGCTCATCTACTTGGAAATTTCTTCTTTATATTTGAACACATTAGAAATTCACATAAACATGGCGTGATTCCTTGGTCAAATATAAAGTTTTATACCCAATTATGAAGTAACTACAGCTTTCTGTCCCTGGAAGCCTGCTCATTTGGTTCAGTCAGTTTACATGGAAGGAGCAGTATTTTTTACTGGTTGTAGACCTGAGTTAGCAAATTCCAGTGCTTTTAGTTAGGAACGTCAATGAATGATGCTGGCTACATGAAAACTGCAGTAGTAGGAGAAGGTGCCTATTCAAAGGAAGGGATAGTAGATGTCATTTGGCCATTATGAGAGCAGACATCAAACTTTCTAATTTTTTATAAAACGTTGAAATCCCAGATTTTTAAGTGCAGTCTACTTTTTTTTTTTTCTATTGTAGACTTAAAATGTTGTGAGAACTTTGTTCAGGTCTCACACTAAAAGCTTATTGGGCCAGAATCTGATAGAAAACCAACAATTTGTTATCCTTGTGATAGGCTGTGCCCTCATCTATTCCCAGCTGTCATGAACATTTGGGAGTTTGATGACTAGGAGCTCAGGTAAAAGCAAGACAGCTGAACACCTCAAACTCCTACTCTATCCTGACAATAAAGTTCAGTATAGAAATGTGGTAGTCTTTTCATATACAAATAATATAAACAATTAAGACAACCTCAGTGCAAATCTGAAAGAGAGTATGGTGGTGGGTAAATGCATTTTTGTTGTTAATCATGGGAGCTATTTTTATTTTCCTTATGTGTTGACAAACAGCCAAATGAATAAAACAAGCAGAACAGATTTCCTTTTATCACACTAATCCTAGACTAAGCATACTCCTCTTCCTCCTTTCCTTTGATTGTTCAAGTATTGATGGTGATATAACTGTTGAAGGTCATTATCTACCAGTGGAATTAATCCCCAATGAGTGGTTGCATTTCCATCCTAAATTTAAAACTTTTATTTTTTCAGATGCTTTGAATCAATGAACTCATGCTGTTGAATCTCAGATGTTGAACTTCAGATGGAATATTATATTACGTGCACACAAAGACTTCTATACTGGTTCTCGCCTCCCACCCTCTCCCACACACACACTTATGGGGTGTGGTAGTGATGTTTAAAGGAATGCTCCATAGTGCTCACTTTGGCAGCAGATATACTAAAGCAATACTGCATAGGTCATGGTAACAGAGGGTTCATTTTATGCATACCATTCTGTCTACTTTTGTTTATTTTTGACAATAAAATGTTGAAAATGCAGTAGAGACTTGGTTACAACAAATAACTATCAATACCATCAGAATACTAGCTTATTGGACAAAATAAATTTTTATTTATAAATAAATTCATATTATAATTACCTTGCCATGAAATTGCATTGAATATATAATGTTGAATTATTTTCCCCAAACAAGTGCTAACATAGTTACACACTTTCTATTGGCTTACATTTCAATAAAACACAGAGTAACTTGAGTTTTGGTGAATTTTGGATTACTGTTAACTGTATAGATAAGAAGAGTGGGGTATAACAAAAAGAATTAAGGGTATTCTCTACTGTCCATCTAACTTTTCATTGCTTTAACATGCAGTAAAGTGGCTGAGAAAATGTGGAGGCTCAAAAATATTTATTAAATAAATAAATGAATAAATAGTAGCTGGAGCAGGTTGAGCTTAGAGTGTGGGAAACTCTATTTTGGGGCTGTTGGTCACATACTTGGAAAGTTACCATGAGTACCACATACACATACACACATATCTAATAGACAAGTGAATATGCACAAAAAGATTTCTTTGTCTACTTATTTGTTGAGTTAAAATTTGTTGAGATGTATTTAACTATAATGTAGAATCAAATTGTTTAAAAACACCGAGAGAGAGAGAGAGAGAGAGAGAGAGAGAGAGAGAGAAAAGAGAAGGCCAGGAGTAGCCTCCACAGTTGTACATTATTAGTTGTGACATAGTTACATTCCACACAGGTGGATGTGGGGCCACATGGGGAGGGAACTGAACTAGGAACCTCCTACATGGGAGGCAAGAACCTCTGCTATCATCCCAGTGGTTATCAGATGCACCAAAGTTCCGCATATGGGTTTGCATGGGCTGGAGCTGGGACCTGGTCCCTGGGCCTCATGGTTGCAAGGCAAGCAAGTGCTCAACCTACTGAGCTATCTCAGCATCCCTGAAAATCCAAAATTTTAATCTGTACAAGCATGTGCTACCGGTAATTTATGGCACTGAATGTGTAATGTTTGAGAAACAACTGTGCATCTAAAGAACAAACTAAAATTGTTTATCTCCGCTTCTAGAGCTTTAAATAGTCTGCCACTAAGTAAAATATCAGTATGGGGAGGTGGGTAGCTGCAGAGCAAAAATGGCTGGTTAAAACATTTCATTCTTATAATTTCTTCAGATTTGAGGTACTGAAGTGAAAGCTATTTTTATTAGTCAGAAAATGGAAAGGAGGAAACTCTAGCCAACGCGTTGTCACATTAAAAACAGACCCAAATTCTCTTGCCTTCCTTCAGTTTTTCCTTCAAGCAAGTCAAAGATGTCTTACTTACTTTAAGAGATCACACGGCCTGAGATCTATTTCATTTAAGAGCCAGAATATTTAGGAAGGGCCCCAAAACACAACTTCACAGGCAGCAGCTTGAGGAAAGAAGGCAATGCCTAGAACAGCATATTATTAGAAAGCTCTGAACAGTAGAAATATTCAAGAACGTTTGGTTAACCAGTATTCTATGAAGAAATATGAGTGTTTTCTAAAGTCAAAACACGTTTTCCAAAAAGACATTTTTCACTTTAGAAAAATAACTGATATGTTTATGGCAAAACACCACCAAGAACCAGGAATTTTCCCAACAGCTCTGTCATTAAAGAAAGTGGTGATGTTATTGACATCTAAGAAATTTTGTCAATGGGTAATATTTTCTGCTGGACTGGGTCTCCTGAAATGATCCTCTAACTTATTCATGAAGAAAAACTTCAATAAATATTAAAGTCTGACAGCTGGTATCTTGTAGGTATTCATTCAAAGGTAGCATAAATAAGGCAAACATGGCAAGTCTGTGTTCAAAAGGGACAATAGCACTCTGTGATCTTTATGGCATTCTCCTTCAAAGACTTCAAAGCCTCTGATAAATAATATGTCATGAGCCATTCCATAGACAGGAGACAGAGAAAAAATGCCATTCTCCTTACTTCATGGGAATAAAATCTGGAAAGATGAAAAGAGAAGTGACTACAAACCAGGCTTCTCTGATGTAAAAAAAAGCACCATATAAATCTCAAAGGATGCATCGAACCACAACTATGTACTTAATTTAGACAAAAATTACTTGTTTTCTTATTTACTTTGATAATTCTGACAAAAACAAACTGTTTCCTTGAATTTCCGTTTCCCTTCTAGCTTCCTTCTCAAACACTGCCTCCAGACTGCTTACCAGCGTTTAAAACACAATCTAGTCCTTTCATTCTATCAATTAAAATCTGTAGTGGACCCACATGATCTGCATTGGATTAACTAAGGGATCCTCTGAGAGGCATATTTCAATTTATGCCATTCATTCATTCATTCATTCATTAATGCACTCATTCATGCATTTATTCAACAAATATTTTTCCCTACCACATTCTCTACTTTCACCATACTAAGGTGTTCAATATTACTTACACAGCTTAATAGACTTCTATATTTTCATATTACTTATTTTGTTTCTCTTACTGAAAACCCTTGTTCAAATGAAAAAAGAAAATTCTAATTCATATCAAGATAAAATTTACACATTTTGTCCTTTGAGAATCAATTCTTGGGGAAGCCGGGATGGCTCAGTGGGTTGAATGCTCGCTTTGTGGCTCTGGGGATCAAGGATCGAATCCAGGTCCTGGCCCCGGCTCGTGCAAACCCATGTGCTGAAATGGACTGTGCTTCCCATGTGGGAGGCACCCAGTTCAGTTCTCACCCCCTGGTTCAGTCCCTGGCTCAGGGTGAGGGGGTCGTGCCTCCCATGAGGGAGGCCCCCGGCCCAGTTCCGGCCCTGCACGGCCCCCACCCACCTGTGCCGGCCGAGTGATCTCTTAAAGTTAGTAAGACATCTTTGACTTGCTTGAAGGAAAAACTGAAGGAAGTCAAGAGAATTTGGGTCTGTTTTTAATGTGACATTTATTTATGTCTATAATGTGTGTGCCCAGAATGTGGTATTTACTATAATTAGAAGGAAAGGGAAGACAAGTAGATATAAAAAATGCAATTCTACAACCAGTATAAAAGTTATGTTGAAACCTAATGAGAAAAAAAAAGAAAGCCTTTGTTCTTACTATTATTCAATACTACCCAATAAGAAATACTTTATTTTCTTCTGAGGTTAACATTATTCTTCCTAAATTAATTCTCTATTTGTACTATATAAAATATTTACATTATTTTAGTACTTATATTGAGGTTCACTATTTTAAATAATGCTGGTAAATGATTATCAATATGAATACTATGACATATGTGCCTTTTGCTGATGAATTTGGAGAGTAAGGCAGGATTAACCTTCTATACTATAATTGCTCTGAGTCACTGAGATGTTTCTGAGAGTGTAAAACTACAAATACAGCATTTTTTAATTTCTAAATGAATTTTCATGACCAGACAACTAAATTTTCCTCATCCCATTCATTAGAGAGGAATGGATGAATCTGTGCCTTGAAAGTAGGTATGACTTTATAACTGAGTTACTCGTTGAAACTACTTTTCAAAGATAAATAGAACAAATTGTAAAACTAATTTCCCATGATTGTCCTGTGGATTGTCCATATGCAAATATTGTATGAGGTATGTAGTCCAATATAAAGTAAAGGACTAATATGACCTTCCCGTGAAATACATATGGGACAGTTGGTGGAATTCATAGACTTTTTTGAAAACTATAGAGTAATGTAAGTTACTGAGAGTCTCTGGATCTAATGCTGAGTTTTATTTGTCTACATACCAATGGTATAACCAAAGCATTCCAGGTCATTTCTGTAGGAAAGTACACAATGTGCTGCAGTAAGATATGAATGATTGGATCATATACCTTTATAAACAAAAGAATCTCCTTAGATAAATATGATGCAATGTGAGGATGTGCTCCAGTATGTAATGAACGGTTAATCATGGAAACCAGCAAGTTCTAAGAGAAATATCATTTGAAACATCAATATATGGGATACAAACCAAATAATTTTTTTACTCTGATGTAACATGCTTGGCTTTCAGTTCAAGGACAAGACAGGAAAAAAGTACATCTCAAAAGACAATTTCAGAGAAAGGGGTGATTTCCGAATATTTCCAAGTTTCCATAAGAACATCACACTATTTTTTTTCTACACATATGAAGTTCACACTGAGAAGATGTGAAGTAAGGAGTCAAGCAGCTTGGGGGAGGAATTCTTCAGCTGCTTAGTAAATTTGCTGACTATGAAAATCTACTGTGGTCTTCAGAACATATGTAGCCCATCCTAGATCTTGTAAAGAATGATAGTATATTTCTTTTATATATTTATTTTTGTACTATCTCTGGGAAAACACTGATGCAGTATTATTTTTTTAGAGTCCCACTCATGCACATACCTTCAGTCTTGTCTTTTGGCTCATCTAAGACATATATGTATTAGCAAAAAAAGTTCATTCTTACTAAACACACTTCACTTATCTTTCAAATAAGTTAACTACTCAAGTAATATCATGGGCAAAGGAGACATTTATAGTTCCTTGAAAAAACAAGAACCTTTTGTATAAGTTATTATGTTAAGGAAGTGATCTATATAAAATGTATATAAGCAACACAAGAGATGCATTAAGAGTTAAAAAACTTAATACATTTTGTATCTTTTATAATTCTTCTATTGAACAGTACAAACATGAAATTGTTTTACAGTTCTTCCATCTCAGTGGTTGCTTTGAAAATGAGTTTGCCTACCTCGGGATTGGTCACAGTTATTTACAGGATTTTTCTTTTGTCATATTCTTCAAAGTTGCTAAAACTTATTTCCTTCTATGCAAAATTATTTTGGTACATGTCACATGTATCCCAAGTTTCACTGACATTTGGTTATCATTAAGTGACTACAGTGAATGGAAAATAAGAAAGGAGAAACATTCCATTTTTTATGCAGTCACTCAGAACTCTTTAACTCTTTAGAACCAAGAATTCTGTGTTCCATTAGCAGAACAATAGAATTCTTGGGCTTGAAAAATAAAAAATTATATAGATCTGCAGCAAAGAGTTGCAAAGCCATAGTATTTCTGAAATGAGATATCATTAATTATACATTCTGTGTCAAACTCCATGCCAATTTTCTCCTTGACAAACTACAGACAGATATTTTTTGGCTCAATATTTTATATAAGAAGTAACAGATTTGGGGCAAGATTATTCTAGTAAAGACCGATGCTATAAACTTGATTGAATCTTGTCCTTGCCTAAGCCTATTTGTGACAATGTCTATTCACAATAACGTACTTTTGTTAGCTTTACTCAGTCTTTTACTCTGGGCAAAAACTAATGGTCAATATTGGCTGAGTGATTTCCTGGTATGAGTATTGCTCCTGGTGCTCTATGCAGATCAACTGGAAGCGCCACAGGTCTTCTGGAAGAAATAAAGATCGGCAGAAATGGCCTCCTAACTAATCAACTAAGTTTAAAGAGCATAAAAGCTTTGTATGTTTTAATTCCACTCATTTTCTTTCCACATAGTTCATTAACTTGTTTGGGCAGTACAAATAGGGCTGATATCGAGAATACTATGTTCCTTCTATATTATATGCGTATGACATGACTACCGGTATATCACACACTATCAGGACTCTCAAGGAGAAATTGATGCTGCTTACAATCTAGTGTCAGAAAAGATGGCTTAAAGTCATTTACTATGAAACTAAAATTATTTGGGTCAGTGTTCTTTCAAAATATAATTGATCATATTATATGATTAGCATCATATAACAAGATAACTAATTTAGTTACTTAAGCATATGTTTGTAACTAAATCATCCTGGAAGATTCAAGAAAAAAAAAAAATTAGTTCCTTAAAACTAGAGTGAATTTGCTGAGATACTTTTTCTGTAGTCATAGTAGGTGTCTGATAACTTTTATTTTCAAAATGTTCTGGTCTAACTCCTCTCGGGCACATTTTATGGTGAAAAACTTTAGAGACCTTCTAATTCATTTGTTCATATGCATAAATGGACTCAGAAACTATTTAAGTATACTCTTGGACTTGCCTATATTACTGGACTGCCTTGACGTAGTATTTGGGTGGCTACCAATTCAAGGAGTGTTGATTTTTGGTCTAGTTGTCACAAGAGGTTGTCAACCCTCCTGTTGTTTAGTTAGTTGATTTTTAAAATACGGAATCTGTCCTTAATCAGTAACAATGAATTGTTATTGCCAGAGAACATACTTTCAAACTGTTTACCAGCTAACTTCTATCAAAAACGTTTTGAAAGGAATTTTATTTCTAGAGATTGTTTTGAAAAAAAATGAAATTCATGCCTCTCTCTAACATCTTCATTTTTAATCCCTAAATCATGCTGTACTATCAAAGAGCTGCATATTTAGACCATGTTCTTCACCTCTAACAACATATTTTCTTTGTTGTATTTTAATATTAAGCTCTGGGCTTACATTAATGGATGCCCTAAAATTATTTTGTGAAATGAATACTGTAATAACTTAATAATGCTATTAAAATGTCATCCATTTACATAACCCAGAATTCCCTATACAAAGACACACTCAAGATCTAGGCCGTTGTGCTTGACCTTACAAACAATCAGCATGTCTTCTTAAGTGATAATATAAACCTGTAAACTGATCACATTTACTTTTGCTTCTTCAACTGCCAAGAAGTTGAAGAGTTAAATTTATTAATTAGAAGTATATGGCTATTAAAGTCTTTATAGTATGCATTTCTTAATTCTAAATTTCCCATTAATTTGCTTTTTCTCATCTATATTTTTCATGGCTTTGCTTTTTAAATGTATGCATATATTTCTGTGTTTTCTATATATCCCTGAAAGACATTTTAAAACATTTTGTTGAACAAGATAGGTCCTATCTAAAGAGTAAGAAAAATAAACAGATGCCCTAGTATATTGTAAAAGACCCTGAAAAAGATATGAATGGGGGAGAAAAAAATAGGTGAGATAAAGTAGTAGTGAATAAATCATTAGAGTACTAAAGGTGCTTAAAATAAAGGTAGCGATTAATTAAATTAGAAGTGAAGAACACTGAAAAAAAAACATAGTAGGATTGAAAAAGACTGACAAAAAGATGAAAAGAAATACAGTTTAGAATATAGTAAATTAATAAAAATATAAACCAAAAAGCAGATGTCTACAAGCAGGACATGAACAAATTGAATGCTTTGACATACACAGCAAGCAGCAGCAAAACCATTCAAGCAATGTGCCAACCCAACAATCACACCAATCACTGATGCAGTCCTCTGAAGAAAACCAAAAACAGATTAGGTCACCATCTTTCATGCCATCCAGTACATAGTTGATTTTAATGTAAGCTATATTCACAGTTCTAAATACATCACCAAACATTTAAAATTCAGTTGTTACAAAGTTAGTTTTGCTTAATATTCTCATTTCCATGAATTCACTTAGTTATTCAATAAATTCAAATTCACTGAATATAGCTTTCCACTCATTGAGAAGTGGTCCTCAGAATACAGAAGAATGAGGCAGGGTTGGTGTAGGGGACCATGGAGGGAAGGATGGTGATGAACCTGATTGAGGTAGCCAATATTTCTCCTCTTCCCAAATAAAGCATTTCATTTCCCTTTTCCCTCTTAATACTTTACTTTCACCATGCCTATCAATAAGGTACTGAATTACTAGAACAGTGGTTCTCAAGTGTGGGCCTCACGTGAGCTGCAATAGGGTCATTTGGTAACAAAAATCTTGGGGGTGGGGCCCAGTAATCTGTGTTACAACAGGCCTTCTAGGTGTTTATAACACATGATACATTTGAAAACCACTATATTAGAGGATTTGGATATAAAGAGCAGGTGTCTGCTCATTTACACGTATATCAAATGAGAGATGATAGTAACAGGAATAATGGCAGATATAGGAAAAAAAGAGGCTAAACTGCAGAAAGAGAAAAATATGCAAATGGTATCTTCCCATATCCTTATACCTAGTGATGTTTGAGTGTTTATATTTTAAACATTGCATTTTTTTTAATTTACTATTTGTATAATACTTTGGTGTCTATGCTATGTTTCATTCTTGGTTTGGATTCAAAAGAAAAATTCCAACACTAGGTCTACTGAGCCTAACTGGCACTAAGACTTCACATTCTCTGAACTTTCTTAATTCATTATCCTCATGCAGAAGGCAGAACTCACCCTCAGTTCCAAGTTATTCTGCAAGTGATCAAGTTTCCTCTTAGTTTTAGCTCCATACAAGGATCAACATCATGGGTGCAATTCAGTCACCCCTGAGGTGAGGCTCTGCAGCTGTTTAAACAGTGCGTGGCCCATAACAACACACCAGCGTACGGCAGGAAGCAAAGAAGGATTCTGTTTCTAATTGAACCTCTGATGGGAATTGAAGTAGGTGGTATTTGATTTCTTGAACTAGAATTCATCTGCTTATCATAAACTTCTCAGTGGCACCCTTTCTCTCTCCCTCCAAGTACTGTCACTCCTAAAATCACTCCCACCCTGCCAATTACTCCTTAATTATGGTCTTTCGATAACTAAATCCAGCGCTATCTGTTTTGAAAACAAGCACCTTTGTCATTGAGTTGTCTCCATACAGCTAAGGGGGGGGAGGGGAGGAATTTAAACCTGCTTCACTATCACTAGAGATGACTTAGAGGAAAATAATGCAGAGTATTCTAAAAAGAAGGGCTGAAGTCCTAGCTAATTGAGCCTGAATGAGAGCAGATTCATGGGTAGATTGACTGCATAATTCTCAAATTTTGAATCTGAAAAACTTGACCAAAAAAAAAGGAAAGGGTGGCCCTTATAGATGTTGCCAACACAACAAACCTGTACTGGGACATTCTCAGGCAAACAGGACATGCTCACCTACAACTAGACTTATTGGCTGACTTCAAACATATGAAGGATTTAAAAGAGAAAAATATTTATCATTTACTCACCTTATTCATGGAAGACTCAGTAAGAATAAAGGCAAAATAGATGTTTTCTATATTTATGTATGTTTATCAGGGACTCTGCTGTCACTGAGCTAATTATTACGCATGTTAACATAAGTTAAATTTTTTTTTATTCAGTTATTAGACATGACTAGTTCATCTTGACCTTCAAAATAGTAATTATAAAAATAGATACTGTGGGATATGTAGAGTTGCCATACCTGAAGACTCACTACCTCAGCTTATAACTAACTGTCCTGAAATACAGTGTGAGCTCCATTAGTTTCTGTGGACTATATTAAAATTATGCACTTATAAAATTCTCTTAAAGCAAAAGACTAAGATTCCCTCCTACTCTTTAGAGTTCAAGCTATCTTTCCTATTATTTGGAGGTCTTCCATACATAACTTCTTCAACTTTTTTATATACTGCTGAGATTTGGATTATGAAAAGTCACTCAAGAATGTATAGGCAAAAGATTTCTGTAGTATTTTGTTGGTATTCTTCTTATAACACAATGTTCTCTGTAGATCTTCCTCCTTTATGCACTCAGGATCTCAAAATGTGCAAAACCTAACATTTATTTAATGGGTTGCTTTTAGTGATGATATTCAACATTATCCATTTTAATCATAAAATATGACACTAACAGCATATTGGATTTCAGAAGCAAGAATTACTACAGTATATTAGGAAGAGAGGAAGGAAGAAAGGGAGGGTGGGAGGCAGTGAGAGAGGGAGGGAGAATGAGAGGAAGAAAAAACGGAAGGAAGGAAGGGAGAAAAGAAGAAAGGAAGGAAGGAAGGAAGGAAGGAAGGAAGGAAGGAAATATGGCAAGGAAACTTCTCTAAAAACAAAATTTCTCAAAAATACTTCCTATGTCTTTAAGAAGTACTCAACATAATATCAAATTTTATTATATTTTCTTATTTCATCCAGATCTCTGACATAAGACATGTAGAATTATGAAGGATGTCGCACATACCTTTATAAAATGAGAAATATCCAGGTTTAGTAATAAATTCTGCCTCTACAAAACATTAAGGCAATATTGTTGACCAATTAGGTAATTTCAAAAAAATTTTTTTTTTTTAATTTTATTAGTGTCCAGAATTAAGAACAAATTGTTACTTGATTTTTTTCTTTCTTCTTTTTTGGCCTCTCAATCAATTGACTTAACATTGGATAAATATATCCTAGGAGTCTTCACTTATACAATGTGACCCAACGTGTACTACTCTCACATATATGCTTCCCGCTTTTCTCATTATCACACTGCATGCAACTCATGACTAGTGCGAAATAGGTGATAAAGAGAAGTGTTTTCCATGGGGAGGGATCATTCTATCTGAAATGTTGCTGGAAAGCTTCACAAAGTAGACCTTTGCTGAATGGGGTACATTTTATATAGAGAGAGAAGTGGGAAGTCATTGAGCAAACCACTTTTCCCAAAGAAAAGATTTAATTGGAGTCATGGTGAGAGAAAAGGACAAACATTTTATTGAGGTGAGATTTCCAGCAGAGGGGTTTAAACATCATCTGTGGGATGAGGGAACCACAGAAGGTTTGTGGAAGAGGATTTTAGGATCTTTGAGAATTAGCCTGGTAGCAATTTTTAGAAGAGAATAATTTCTGGAAATGAGTAAACCAGTGTGGACTTCATTGAAGTCATCAGGGAGTGAGGCTAATTAGGATCTAAATTAGGGTACGTGTGGTAGAGTGGGAAAGAAAAAAATAAATGTGAAATATAGAATAGAATAATCTAGACAACATTATTGCTGACTGAATATGTGGTCTAATAAGAGGAAAAAAATTTAAAACTCTAAATTATGAATCCCCCTGGCTGGGACTAGTGAGGTACCACTGATGGAAACAAGCAAGTTAGAAGACAGAACACATGATGAAGCATGGAAATGGTACATGAGAGAAGAGAGTTCCATATGTAGCATATTGATAATGATGAGTTGACAGAAAATCACAGCAAAAATACCAAGTAAACAGTTGAAGATGTGAACTTACAGAGATATTTAAAGCTAAGGAAATGGATCATAGATCATATCTTTGATATAAAAGTGTATATAAAATTGATCAGATCTTTGATATACAGACTTTTTAATACACAGTGTATGTTGAGGACCAAATAGGCCACAAAGAGAAACCCAGGCAGAAAAAGGAAAGGGATCCAGGAAAGGAGTCAGATCGAAGAGAGAACTATGAATCCACACAGGAAAACAGAACATAGTAAGTATTTCTGAAATGGAATGGAATTTAATGAGGAGAATTGGTTAATAGGTATCAGACAGCTGTATGAATAAGAAAGGGATGCTGAGGTTACAGAGAGATTAATAACTACAGGAAGCAGCTACTGTTCCTAGGGCTGAGAAAACAAAGGAGAGGTGGTAAAGCTAGAGCCTAGAATTTGGAGGAGAGGGCCAGTGGAGCTGATGTATAATCCTTTGGTGAAAGCTCCTAGAAACTGATTCTCAGACCTCAGTCTGGCAGGTGCCAGGAACTCAGAGGAAGGAACATTGTTCAACAGATGCCCAGAAAAAAACAGGCCCCAATGTGTAAGGGAACACAGGAGCATCTCATACTCCAACCTTTTAAAGCAGCATGTCTAGTTATCAACATGTGCTGGAAGAGGCAAAAGAGGCTGGAGGCTGGAGCCCACCTTCTGCTGCTGTGGGAACAATGTTGCTACCGGCTGGATGAATAGAAAAGAAATCCTCTTTGTCCACGCCTACCTTCCAGTCTCTCTCTAGGGCCCTCTACTGGCAGAACCTGACAAGAAACCAATTGGTAAAGGAATCTTGGCAAAGTTGTTTGGAGAGTTCCACGCTCAAACTCAATAAAGCAGAGGAGAAAAGGGTTCTTGGAGTTGAGAGACAATTGGTAAGTAGCACATCTATAGAGATACATGCTACAGCAGGAATTTCCAACCCCGTGCCCGTGGGCGCCATGGCACCCGCGGCCCGATTTGTGTGCGCCCTCTATTATGTGACTGCATCAGAAGATTTTCATAAACACTAAGTAAAACTATAATTTATTTTTATACATTTGTTAGAATTTTAAAATATTGTTTGAGTATCTACACAGGGTTATTCTATTCGTTGGTATGTTTGCGATATCGCATGTGTAAGTTTTTCCCTAGCTGTCGCCTTTGTACATGTCGTGTCTTGTGTAGCCGCTGCGCTCTTTAAACTCTCCTCCCCCCAACCGGGAGGCGCCACGTTGCCATTTGGATTGCGGTTGCTGGACTGATCGGGCCATGACGGTTAGCTAGGATCACAGTGTTTTGATATATTCGATTTTAAATGAACTAAAAGCGAGGTAGGTAATCTATTATTATGGTGGCAATTTGATATGATATTGTAGTTCTATAACTATTTTTATTTTTTTAGTCCTAAAATGAGTGGACCAAATAAGAGAAAACAAACCTATAATTTTAACACAGACTGGGAGGAATCA
>PVKE010029061.1:0-20502 GCA_004027555.1 Craseonycteris thonglongyai | reverse complement strand
TTACACCTTTGTGCTTCTGAGCCTTCTTGTTTTACATGAATCTCATCTTTGGAACTCGCTCAGTTGGAGGGAGGGTTATGATTAAAAGAAAATGTGCCCCCTCTGTCTTGTCGGCTGTGTACCTTTCCTGATGATGTCTCTCTACCTGCTTTAATGATCCGCTCTTAGCACACGGGAGAGGGCAAGGATAAGCCACGCCACTGTGGAATTCATGGAACAGGGCCTGTCAATATAATTGGCACTCTATCTGTCAGAAGTTCTCCTAGGAACTGACAAGTAAGAGATACATAATTATTGGGCACAATTTTCTCCTTGAAAGTAAAATAGAACTTAATAAACATAATGTCCACAGGGACACAGACTAAAGCAGCCTTCCTGGTGCCCTTCTGAGTATTTAGCTGTCACTTGCCACCCCATGCATCCTGTAATAAATTGACCTCTCAAACAAGGATGAATGATTTATTATATGTTTCAAGTTGCCACAAGGCACAGTGGCCCTTTGTTCCTACTGCTGAATGGCAAACTAAAGTCTAACTTTGGGGATGCTTACTGTGCCCCCAGTTTCTTTCTTTTCCTGGGCTGCAGGCTTTCTCTAAACAGAAATTTACCCTTCAACCTCCTAAAACTCCAAAAACGAAAAACAACAATGGGGATGCTTTGTGCAGAATAGAAGCGGGAACAACATAGCTATGTCCATTGTGAAAAAATAGTTATTGAAACAAGCAAAGAATTGGAAATTGAAAGGCAAACAGGTCAAAATGAACAATATCTGAAGCCAGATCTGAGTTTCACTTCTTCTCTGTGTGATCTTGGAAAAGTTTTTAATCTTTACAATGCCATTTTCTCCTTTGAGAAATGGAATAACAGGTAGATAAAGATTAAATAAGAAACTAGATGGAGAAAGGAAACTGAAATAATTTATGATATTTTGTATTCACTTATGGTTGGCTTCCAATGCTTGCTTCTGTTTTCTCTTTAATATTAACTTTTTCCTAGGTATACATTCACATGGTACAAAACATAAAAGGTACAAAAGGAAGAATACACAGTGAAAATTATCTCACTGGTCCTAAACTACTAACACTAGTTTTCCCCTTCAGAGTCAATATATTTCATCACTTCCTTTTATATTGTGTCAGAGGTATTCTATGCATATGGTAGGGAATGAACTCTCTCAATATACATGCATATGTGTGTTTAATTTTTTTATTCCATATTCTATAAATATCAGAATACCAATGCCTCTGTTTGCACCTTGATGTTTTCACAGTTCATGTAAAGAAAGGTCTTTCCATATCAGGACATAAAAAGTCCTTCTTATTCCTTTATAACACTTCATATTATTTCATTATTGGAATGCTAAATAATTTAATTACTCCTCATTGATGGATATTTCAGTTGTTTCTAATATTTTGCTACTTTAAAAAACCACACTATATAAAATATCATGTCACATTTGCAAAATATATCTTTACATGTAAATTCTTAGAAGTGAAATTGTTGGTTCAAAAGACATTTTGTGTTTATTTTGATAGCTTTTAAAAATTGTAGAAATTCCCCCCAATGTTATAACAATTTACACACCTATCTAAAGCATCTGAGGGTGTCAGTTCCCTCAATCTTTTGTCAATACAAATTTTATTTGTATTTTTTATACTATGTGTGAGATTGGGCCTCTTTTTATATATTTGAGCCATTTATCATTGTTGTTGTTTTTTTCTGTGAACTGTCTTTTGCTTATATTTTGCTATTGAGATATTGGAGTTTGTTAATAGAAAATCAACATTAGAAAGGTTAGTGCTTGCAAATATGTTTTCTTGATTGGTAATTGGTCTTTTGACTTTCGCTTAATGTGGGTTTTGCACATAAATGATGGTGATGATGCTGATCTAAGTTGAGTTGATCAGTTGGGGTTTTATGTTTTATACATAATTTTCACATACTTAATAATGACACATATATAACTATTCTACAGGAACTTCTAAAACTTAGACTTTGCAGACTCATACAGAGAACAAACTGATGGTTGACAGAGGGGAGGGGATTGGGAGGCTGGGTGAAAAAGGTGAAGCAATTAAGAAATACAAATTACTAGCTACAAAATTGTCACAGGGATGTAAAGTAGAGCATAAAAAATATAATCAATAATGTTGCAACAACTATGTACAGCACCAGGTAGATACTAGACTCGTCTGGGGCATCACTTCATAAATTACATAAATGTCTAACCACTATGCTGTATACCTGAAGTTAATACAAAATAAGATTGAATGTAAAAAATAAGTAAGCAAATAAAAAATAGGTTTGGGTTTTTTTTTCATTAAGTCTATAGCTCATTTGTAACTTTTTAGTGTATGTTGTAAGGTTGGGATCCAATTTAATTTTATTTTACCAAATAGCCACTCAACAAACACAGTGTCATAAACTGAATGAATCCTAGTTTAGTCTAATGGTCATTTCCCATTCAATACTGGCACACTCAGTTTGAATCTGGAAATGTCCATAAAATAGACTAAAAACATGCAATGGTAGAAAAAGCAATTGACTGGCAGTCCTGTGTCCCAGAAATCAGGCTTAAATTTCTCTCTGACTTTGTTGATTAATTAAATAATTTTTTACATATGTACACTGCTGCTAGATTAATCTTTCTAAAAGAAATTATGGTAATGTTCATACTTAAATTCTGTCAATAGTTCCACAACACATATATAAGTGAACTCTAGATTTTTGGTGTGGCATTCTATTATTGCAGAAATGTTCAAGACACCTGTTAGGTTACCTCTCTGATACTGCATTTTCAGTTTAAATTTTAGCCAATTTAATTAGGTGACAGGTTTTTTCAATACTCTATGCTCTATGAAGGGAAGGACCACGCTCTCACCTATTACATTTGAATATAGGATAGGTAGTAAAACATACATTATTAAACTAAAGTTAATTTTCTTGTTAATGTGGCCCAGGACAGCTTTGAATGAGGCCCAAAACAAATTCTTGTCTTCATCAGCTATTGTTAGTGTTAGTTTATTTCATGTGTGGCCCGAAACAATTCTTCCAATGTGACCCAGGGAAACCAACAGGTTGAACACCACTGGATTCTAATGCCTTTCTGTGTGATTCCTTTAGTGCACATCTCTAAGCATTTCTTCACACCTGCAGAAAGGGGTTGGGTAATTATGTCTGCCTCCACCTATTTCACAAGGAAGAGTACTGTCTAAAATATTTATGTATAGCCTTGCAATATGAAGGCAACTAAAAGAATTCCAAAGTCATGCATAGGGATTAAAAAGGAAAGACTAGTCCCTTAGATTTAGACTTTTAATATCTCATACAAAGCAGTAATATTTCTTATTCTCATAATGCAACACAACACTGACAAAAAGAATCATACTTCAGATAAGATGAATATGCAAATATACTCCAATAGTCATTGACAGTAGCCTCATGAATTACAGAATAACAATGAAAATGTAGCAACTTTGAACCAGACATTCTGAGCTTGAAATGCACGTTAACTTTTCCAGAGTGCTGCCTCCGGGCACTCTTGGAAGGATGACACCTTGCACTCGGTCCTCAGGTCACCCGGGTATCATTCCTTCTTTAAATGAAGAGGTGGGAAGTGCTGAAGCATCTCATCCTTTTGCTGGGTCTGTGAGCTGTATTAACTGAATGACAGGCGACCACAAAAGCCTGTTGCTCTAGGACAGATGGCCACATAATCTCTTGCCAGCACCACGGAGAGCGCATGTTACTGCCAAGGAACATAGGCTTCAAGGGAAGTTCACGAGCTGTTATTCCAGGGACTCCTGTTCAAAAGGCTGTCACCTTTACAGTCTGTGTCTGGGTGTCTATTCTAGTCACAGTGGCCAGTTAAGGAATAATTCTACAATGCATCAAATTTACTTAGTAACCAAAAACCCCCTCCCGCCCGCCCCTCCCTCAGTCAGATGAAAATGCTTCAACGATTGAACTAATACACAATGTTTATTTCAATCACCTCCTGGCACCATACTCAAGTGACATATGCAAGAAAACCACCAGGCCAGATGGGTTCCAAGCACGCTTGATTCTTGCCAGAACAGAAGCAGTAAGCCAAGATTACGGGCTCTCTAGACGAAAAGGGAAAGTGGAAGACAAGAAACAAAAATTGTTTGCCACCTTCTTCATAATTATTGTTGATCTTTTGTTTAAAAAAAAAGAGAAGGAGATACAAAGTTTACATCTTCAGTTGTTAGACTTTAACTTTTTACTTTTGTCAGATTATATTATTCCCCTAGTTAAAACTCATCAATGATTTCCCATTGATATAGAATAAATGCAAAATCCTCAACATGATTATATTTCCCTAAATGGTCTACCTCTTCTTCCTCTATTATCTGTACCCCAGCACCAAAGGTTTTCTGTTTTTTTACTTACATATTCTAAGAGCATTTACTGTCCCCTCTGTTTCCAGTACTTGCTCCTTGTACTTCCTGTAACTTATTGTCACAGTTCAGGACTCCACTCAAATTTGAGCTGAGCTGTCTTTTATTACTCCCATCTAAAACAGCCATCTTCCTTATTTCCCCAGCTTCTCCCTCTCTCTCATTTCACATGTTTCATGTCCATAATAGCACATGTCACTCACATACACACACAACACACATATTACTCTATGTCAAACCCTGGACTATGCGCTTTTATATACACACTCTGATTTGGACCCCTCAAGATAAGTATTGTTGCTCATATTTTATAGATGAGGAAACTGGGGCATAATATAGGTTAGATGTTTTATCCAAAATCCTGTAGTGAGTTCATGTTAGAGCCATTGATAGAGCTCTGCTCTGCCTGATCTCAGAATAGATATTCTGCACCATGTCCTTCAAATTAATAGCTCCAAACCTAAATGACATGTTCTGCTCTAAAGTTACTTCCATTAGTAGGAAAATACACAAAAACATAGCCTGCCTCTTAAGAACGTTTGGCATGTACCTGTCATTCTAGGGAAGTGCTTTTAGACACTCATTACCACATTTACGTGTAAAGAACACCAAGAAACAAAGTAGACATTAATTAATAGTAAACCAATGAAATCAATGTATCAGTAACAAATATTTTTAATATCAGTTTTAGATAAACATACATGTCCAAGAAATGAAATGGGTAAGCACAGTGTAGTGACGCGTTGAAAGGCAAAGATGGCTCCTTAAAAGAACGTGGCACCTAGTGGTTAAAGTGGCCACAGCATCACTGTGGCCAACAGCTCGCTGCCTTTTTCACCTTTCTTCAGCTCTCCCTTTTGCAAAACTCATAACCGAAAGAAGTTAGTCAGAAACAAAGTGCAATAATTAGATAGCAAAATTTATTCTTAAAATATTCTAACAGTTCAGAAGTTTATATAAAAACAACCTGTAGTTTCAAAAATCCAGAGATATTTCTAATCTGATAATAAGTCTTACTCTAATAATGTTTTTGATGCAAGAAGTATTTCAAACCATAACCAACATTTAGTTCCAAAGGTGAACATGGAGTTTTAGTCTTTCTAATAATGTTGTTGGTCTGCATGATTTCTAAAGTGGATTTGTTTTCTTCAAATTAAATGTGGCAGTGAACCTATAATGTAGTCCTTCAGATGACAGAAAAAAAAATAGAAATGGACATGTTATTATGGCTACAAATTAGTTCAGGGGACCCAGAGAAACTCCCACTTCAAAGACTAAAACTCATATTCTTATCAGGGTAATAAATCTGATCGCTAAAAACATGAGGAAGCTTTATATCAATAATCAGTTCACTGAGAAAGAAGGAGCCATAATACACTCAGTGGGTCCCAGTTGACTTCTCTCCATCATGCTGATAGTTTTATAAAGTACAATAGTCTGTCTTCCTTATTTTCATATGTGTGTGTAAGTGAAGACAATGACCACTTGGTATACATGTGAACAGGGACTCTTAAAAGAGAAGGCAGAGTAAATCACACAAAAACTCCTAAATGTGAAATCAGGCACCATACTTTTAAATCCTGGCTCTACACAATATTAGGTGAGTGGCCCAGGGCAAGTAATTTAACTTCCCTGAAAACCTGTCTGTGTCTACAGTTACATATCATGAAGGGTTATGAAGAGAATAAAATAAAACAATAAGAAAATATCTAACATGCAGTCAAGGAAATAGATTGCTTCTTTCCTCTTTCCATTCCTTCTTCAAAACAAAAATGATTCTGTCGAGTGAACACAAAATCGGGGATTTTAAAACAATAAACAGAAAAATCAATAAGGATACTTAGGGCAGTACCTCCTATAATTAAAAATAATCTGCTTGCATCTAAGTAGAAAATAAATGTACCTTAAAATTATTGTTCTTTTTTTTTTCTTGTTTGCAGCCATAATTTGTTATCTTATAGTAGGTTCCTAATGTGTGAAAATGTAGATTTTTCCAAAAACTGTGATAATATTAATTTTTGAATCCAAAATTACTTTTTCATCACATTATTTCAGCAGCTATGTAAGGAACATGGCTATGTAGACCAAACTTTGACTGCTAGCCCCAACAAACTTCTAATGGCAATTACATGGGAGATCTCAAGTGAAAATTACCCTGCCAAATCCTTCTCAAATTCCTGACCAAAAATTGTGGGCAAAATTTAATGATTTTTTTTAAGTTTCTAAACTTTAGAGTAAATAGTTACATAGCAACAGTATACAGAACACCATGTGGAATTGATTCATAGTAGGAAAATGAGGCAGTGTTTGCAAAGGGGTCTGATTCCCTATTAGAAAATTCTGAAATCAAAATAACGCTCTCAAATACATAGAAACAGATGCAGGATTATCACGTTTGCATGAAGGTTGGAAATTGCCTGGCCCCGTACCCACAAATCCACCATTCCCCAGTGACAATCTCCCTCACGTCTAAGAAAGCTACTTTGAATACCATAATGTATCTGCTTTAGAAGGAAGGCCAAGTTTTAATTATGAGGACTTTTGTTTAAGGTAAGTTGGAACGAAAGCTCCTAGAGTAACCGATCTCCTCTGATTTGTGATTATCTTTAAAATTCTAACAACCAACACATTTGGGTCCCACAAGCTAAAGTGGAAGCATTTATTAATACACACTAAGTACTTGGCTCGTATTTCCATAAAAACCTTCCTGAAGAGATAATTCTCTTGGGATACAAAGATCCATGGAGTAGAAAAGAAAATAATAAATGTCATGAGAAGGCACACTGGTGGGTACACTGGAAACTTTACCCAATTGAGTTCTGAGACTTCACAGTTTTAGGCCACTTGCCCGTGACCCAGACTATTGGTGACTGGACGTCAGAGCTTGATGGCTCGGGCCTGGAGTCATTTTTCATTTTCCCTGCTGCTTTTTGTTGTAGCACCAAGTTCCAAAGTCGCCACAAAGAAAGAAGTGTCTAAAAGCACTTCCCTAGAATGACAGGTACATACCAAACATTCTTAAGAGGCAGGCTGTTTTTGTGTATTTTCCTACTAATGGAAGTAATTTTAGAGCAGAACATGTCATTTAGGTTTGGAGCTATTAATTTGAAGGACATGGTGCAGAATATCTATTCTGAGATCAGGCAGAGCAGAGCTCTATCAATGGCTCTAACATGAACTCACTACAGGATTTTGTATAAAACGTCTAACCTATATTATGCTCCAGTTTCCTCATCTATAAAATATGAGCAACAATACTTATCTTGAGGGGTCCAAATCAGAGTGTGTATATAAAAGCGCATAGTACAGGGTTTGACATAGAGTAATTGTTCACTAAATGTTAGTGTCAGAGCTTACATTTAAAACCAATGCCACCTTTCATATCAATCTAGTTACCTGTGCAATCCTGGACAAATTATCTCCCATGCCTTAGTGTATTCAATGATAACACAAGATCTACCTGAAATGAATATATTATTGTATGCCAATTATTCTTTCATTAAAAAAATTATAAAGGCATTATCTAATTCAAATGTAAAAACATGTAAAAGCATTTTTTTTTAATATACGGTACCCTTCAAGTGGAAAGGAGGATAACGGTGATTATCATAGTAACTGTGAAAATGAACCATAATAATGATATTTATTCGATAATGATTAGGGAAACTTCTATGGGATTCTCAGCAAGCTTCTTAAATGTTCTTTTAAAGAGTTTTAAAGTCAGTTTACTTCTTTTTTTTACCATCTGGACACTTTCCCAATTCCTGGAGAAACGTAGCCCAGAAGTAAATGAGGGTAGAAATAACTTCGCCTAAGTTCACCTGCCAGGGCGGCTTTATCTAGGCAACTGGAAATGGAGAAGATTCCGAAGCTCAGTCAGAGTGCTCACCTTTATTCCTAGGAGAATATGTGTACAATCAAGTCCAAAGCTCTGGGCACATCTGAAAGACAGATAAGGATAAGAAAGAGCAAGATAAGAGAGGCCTACAAGTGAGTGATTTAGAAATAGAAGTCAATCATGTTCTAGAGTTAGGCCAAATAACCACCCTCAATGTTGTATGTGTGTGAGTCTGCCCAAATGTATACATGTCCACACACACTCAAAACATAGTGATTCAAGTTGTCAGTTAGGAGTGACATTTTTTTTGTCTTCTAGATAATAAAAAAGCAGGAGTTCTCAATTTTTTTAAGTAATGAAAAGAGAAAGCATCTCAAGTTACTCATGTGTCATTAGAATTTAAGTAGAAGGAACTCACCACCACTAATAAATATGGAAAAATGGGATAGAAGCAGAGTTTGTTGTTATCTTTAATTATTCCAAAATATAGCTCTAAGAATAATCCTCTGCTTTTTAAAATCAGGTTTTTTTTGAAATGTTAAAAAAAAATAAAAGGAACAATTCATTCAATATCTAGCCCCATATATATGTTGAGAATAATGGCAAAATCTACAAACAGAACTATGTTATGAGGGAGAGATGCGTATGATAATAAAAAACTGAAGAAATTATTTATCAAGCATGTTAAAGGTTCAGTGTCTCCACCTACTGTAGATTTGGAGGATGAAACCTTTAAGTACTGGTGTTTTTGCATTTTCTCTGATCTGCATTTTCCTCCTCTCTCCAAGTTTATGCTTCTGAAGAAATGTACTTGTTTATGGTCCTGGGAGGCCACTTTCTTTTCTTTCATTTGTGAACAGACATTATCAATGAAGCAACAGTGAGGTTATTGTTTCCACAATTTCCACCACCACCACCACCTTTACCACACACACACACACCCCACCATAATTAGCTGGCTTATTTCTAAGCAGTCTTTTCCTCTGTCCCTCTACACGTTAATTTCTGCTGTTTTTACTTTCCAGAAACCTGTAATTTGGTCCTCGTTTTACTACTCCAGCAAATACCAAAACCGGGTGAGGATACAGAATCCTTAGTTTGCTCCCTGTAACCAGGTTTCACATATAATCCCTCCAAAGGGACGAGAGTAGAGATGATGTGTTTCCTTTAGATCACAAGAAAATCAAACCAAGAAAATAATGTCTCCATGAAATATGGTTGGTCAACTCTAAGTTGGACTCATTTCCTCATTGCTGTAGTGTAGCCCCATCCTGACCCAGCTTATTAATGCACACAGCTAACTCAGCGCTGCAGGGCAAGTCATATCTCCTAAAATGGGAGAGCTAATTTATACACTAACCAGAGTCTACATGACTTATGTTTTTAGCTCTGTCTTTTGCTGAGCCCACACAATGCATTTGTTGCTACCCAGGCAGAAACGTAGTATGGCTCCAGATTTGTGGGAATTTATAAGGGTCCCAAGGATCAGTCTCACCATCCTTGGAACTTGAATACAGAAAAGTACCTCAAGGCCAGATTCTCATCACTCTTCCTCCTGAGTGTGACAGGCCATCTTCCCCACAGAAAACCTACTCTCCAATACTGCCAGAGGAAAGAAATCTATGCAAATAGTTCCAAAATGCTGAATAAAACTGACAGCTCCCATGAGCAAATCCCATTTGATACAGGGCACTCTTTAACCATTCCTGTCTCTATGCGCTACAATTTAAAGTAGTCATGCCTAATAGTGTGAGCTGGGGCATTATGGGATAGGAATAAGTGAACTCAGAATATATCAGTGTGATCTTGAAGCAGTATGAATTTTTAAAAGAGCCAGAAACGTGAAGTTGGCTGACCTCTGTTTGAGTCACAAGCCTACCTCTTGGATATTAACTGTATGACCTTGAACAAATAAGTTATTCTTTCTGAAAAGCATATTTTTCTCATCCACAGAATAGAAAGGATGTTTCCTACCTTACAGAGTTATTTCAAGGACTGAGATGAACCTGTGAAATAATTTATAACTTGTAAAGCACTTTCTACTCCTTCATTGCTATCAACAGCATTTGAGAAAAATTACTGTACAGTCCTTGTCAAAAGTATTTTTTGATTTAAAGCAGAGGTCCCCAACCCTAAGGCCACAGACCTGTACCAGTCCATGGCTTGTTAGGAACTGGGCCCCACAGCAGGAGCTGAGTGTCAGGCAAGCAAGCGATCTTCATCTGTCTTTACAGCTCTTCCCCACCACTTGCATGACCACCTGAGCTCCACCTTCTGTCAGATCAGCGGCAGCCTTAGATTCTCATAGAAGCAGAAATCCTATTGTGAACTGTGCATACGAGGGATCTAGGTTGCACTCTCCTTATGAGAATCTAATACCTGATGATCTGAGGTGAAGCTGAGACAGTGATGCCTTAGAAGTATGTGTGAGACAACTTTAAATCTCTATAGTTTCTAGATTAAAGTCAAAGTGGAATATCCTGAGATCCTCACAACAGCACTGAAAAGCCTGATTCTGTAGCCAACATCCTATCTTTGTGAAGCAGGGTTTTCTGCAATGATAGTAACCAAACAAGATTACGGAGTAATAGACTGGGCATTAGTAACACACTTTGGGTGTCACTGTCTTCCATCACCCCCATCTGGGACCATCCAGTTGCAAGAAAATCAAGCTTGGGGCTCCCCGTGATTCTGCGTTATGGTGAATTGCATAATTATTGGATCATATATTACAATGTAATAATAACAGAAATAAAGTGCGCAATAAATGTAATGCATATGAATCATCCGGCAACCATGTTCCCCCTCCCCACCCTGGTCAGTAAAAAAAATTGTCTCCCATGAAACCGGGCCAATGAAGTGTCTTCTTCAGACACCCAAACTCTTCTCCCAGGGGACAATCTGAACAGCGGAGACCTGCAGGACACAGGATTTTGTTCATGGCCACCCCCATGTCCACGTAAGAACAACTGAGAAGGCTCCTCCAATGGTGACCTTACTTCCTGTTCCCTCGTAGGATCAGGACATTCCCGATTAACTAGTTCCGTTTACACTCAGCCAGTTGTAAAAGTTCTCTGTGCAGGTGTGAGATGGAAGAGGGAGTGTGCAGTTAATTAAAAGGTTGGCTCAACAACAGGCTTAACAGCTCAACTGATCTTTTAGGCCCTAGGTTCTCGCCTCCAGCCCTGGCCCAGCTGCTATATCATGATGCCCTTTTCTTCCTTGACAGGGAAGAGATGTTGGGGGAAAAAGAGCTCTGTCCTCAGATGGTGTTGTCAGGGTCTGTGCAGAGCCGATACTTAGGTCTCCGTGGAATTTGGGGGGCTAATTTTGATTTTTAAAATGACTGCATTAAAGCAGTATTTATCTTGATGACTGGTTTTTGGGCAGCCCCCTGTGAATGCCTCATTCGCCTCACCTTCGTCACAGTCCTGACTCAGGGTCTCTGTCCTCAGAGGAGAAAGCGGGTGACAAAATGCCAGCCTGGGTACCAGCCCTTGCAACTCAGTCCCCGTGATGGTTAATTCCATGTGTCAACGTGACTCTGCCACAGCGGTCAGACAGAACATGATATCTGGCATCTCTGTGAGGGTGGTTTGGACAGGATTCGTGTTTGAATTGATGGACTCAGTAAAGTAGATCACCTTCCCCAGTGTGGGTGAGCATCATCCAACCCTCTGAGGGTCTGAATGGAGCAAAAAGCAGAGGAAGGAGGAATTCACCCCTTTATCTTCCCACCTGCATGCTTAAACGGGGGCATTCGCCTTCTCTTGCTCTTGAACTGGGATTTATAGCATTGGCTCCCCTGGTTTTCCAGCCTTTAGGCTTGAATTGAAATTATACCCCTGACTTTCCTGGGTCTCCAGCTTGCAGACAGCAAACCATAGGGCTTTCTTCTAGAAGAGCCAATTTCTCATAATAAATTTCTCTCTCTCTCTCTCTCTCTCTCTCTCTCTCTCTCTCTCTCTCTCTATATATATATATATATATATATATATATATATGTGTGTGTGTGTGTGTGTGTGTGTGTGTGTGTGTGTGTGTGTGTGTGTGTCTGTACATACATATATGTATGAGTATATGTAACTTCATATTATCTATATCTAGCCACTGTCAATATAACAAGAATGTTTACATGGCTGGACACGTTCCATAAAGCCCTCATCCACATACGTACATACACGTATCTCCTATTGTTTCTGTTTCTCCATGGAATCCTGATTAATATGCTGATCTTCTGGAATCATTAGAGATGATAGGGCTACATCTTCAAAAGGCCAAACCAGGTTAGAATGGTAGGCTTCTTTCCACAAAGAATAGTGCCATTGCTTGGGGAAGGCAGGGCAACAGGTTAAACTCAGGCAGTGTTTCAGCCAGACACTGGGCCAAGCAAGAAGCCTCAGGCTGCAGTTCCTGCCATCGCTGCTGGTTACTTGTCCCAGACAGGCCCCAGAGTGGCAGCCTGGTCCTCGGCCTTGCTTTGTGACAGGAGTTAACATATCATATTGTTGCCCCTCGTTTCTAACCACACAGAGGCAGCAAAGTAAGAATTAAAAGTGCCAGGGGAAAGTACACTTTATGTGTGTTTCAAAAACTGTGCATGTTAATAAACTAATCTCTTGTAGCCCCTGCTAGAAGACGGGGATTCAATGATGCATGCACAGCCACGTCTCTTCTTGTCTGTGTTCATTCCCTCCTTTTTAGCAGCAAAGAGGCAGGCTGCAAAAATTAAGGCCCCCTCCAAAGGAGGCCCAAGCCCAGTTCAGCTATTGATACAATACTGTTATTCTAACATTAACCACTACGTAATTCCTTAAAGTGACCTGGGGACAGAATGTGTACAGATCTATCTGGTTGCTTATTCCAGACCACTGCTCCTTACCTTTCTTCTCTTATTATTATTATTATTTTCCTTTTTCTTTCTGCTCCTTCTCTTATTCCTCTGTCTGCATCTGAGAGTCTAATTTGTGAAAAAGCAGAAAGTACATGTTGTACTAGTCTCGGGCACTTGAGCTGCCAGATCTGATTTCTCTGGTAGATGTAGTAGATCAAGGAAAGAACAACTGTGGCTGAAGATTAGATTTATTTTTCTCCATGTGTTCCAAACCCTGACATGGTATGCGGCAGTCCACAGCTAACCCACTGCCTTCAGCAGAACTGGGTGAATTGTATTGGCTCCCAGAGTGGAGAGACAGAAATTCTCAGAGTCGGTCAGACCCTCTCTGCTGGCTTGTCAGTTCTTTCAGTATCACAAACAAGCTGTCTGTCCTTGAAGAAAACACTAGGAAGAAGGCAGTGGGGTAGCTTTAGGAGACAGAATGCGCTATGGGACACACGAGAACTGCATCTAAATGTTATGTAGTTTTCCTCTTAACTCCTAACCCCTAAATTCCACTGGTCAAAGTGTTTTAAGTGTAATTACAACTGGTACCCTGCTCAGTTCCAGCTTTCTGGAAGAGCCGCACCCACTTTCCATTCTCACCATTTTGCTCTTTAAGAGCAATTATGTTTTTGGTAAGCATGAACACCTTCCTGTGAGATGCTATGAAATTTTCATTGGGGTTGGAAGGAAAGCAAAATATGGCCTGTAGGGATGCAAAGAAGGGCACATATTGTGCCAAAGAAAGTGGAAAGGAAGAAACAGCTGTGCTGCTATTAAGTCCGCCCCGGGCACTGCAGTGGGAGAAGGGCAGGGCTGGCACATTACAAAATAAATTTAAAAAGGGGGCAGTCTTTCTTCAAGGAGAGACTGAATGTCAAATAGGATTTTAAAACAGAAAAGAAAAGAAAATGAGAAAAAGAAGCAGAAGTCAATGGAGGTCCAATAAACCTGAGATGGTCTTCGCTCTATGGATATAGCATAGGGTCCCCTTTTATACATTCCTGATTCCTAATATGAGTCTTCTTGTTAAAACCCTCCCATGTTTCAGCTGGTTTATCCTCAAATCTTATAACATTTTAGCTTTTTAGAAAACCTGAACTGGAGCTGGGGCCACAGGCCTTACTCTCCCTTCCTGCACCTCCCTGCTCATCCCAGCTGCAGGGATTCCCTTCATTGCCCACTCCTGCCTCTGATTTGGGAGTAGCTTTGCCTACTGCCAGGGTTAAGTAGATTTTGGATCTAGATACTACGCCCATGAATTACACTGGAATACCAACTCCTTGGCCCACGTTTATCTGATTTGATGGGACTTCAAAGGGTGAGAACTGGAAAAGAAAAAAAAAGGACACTGCTCAGAGCCCTTATTACCAACTCCCCTTGGCCTTTAAACAGATAGGATTATGTTACTTTCAGTTTTTCATTCTGAGTCTAGGAAATTGACAGCCCCCTGCAGGGTAGATGATGGGCCTCGCTGGTTACACCAGTAACAGTGAATGTATCCAGTACTTGCAACTGGAGAAAAGTAAGAATCAGTTTCATCTAATAAGGCTGATCCTTACACAGACCTGACCTTTAGTTAATTATAATGTCATTATACTCTCATTTGCACCCTTGCCATGAGAGAACTTGTGTTCTAGCAGAGGGCATCAGAAAAAGAAAATAAACAACAATAATTTCCAATTATTCAGATTCCTAACTGATCTACCTCCCAGGTTTTTCTCAGCACCTCAGCCAGGACAACCTGAGGGAAGTGTGAATTCATTCACCTCCCTTGGACTGTGAGCTGAATTTAGTGACTCACTTCTAAAAAATAAAGTCAGGAGAGGGCCAAATCATAAGTTATAGTAGATAAGTCAAGCAGATACCACCTTATCCAAGCAATTGAGGCTTGTATCACCTGTGGTAGGTCATGTGAATATCACCTGCCCTCTAATATGTTGTGATGAGAAGGGCACTTCACCTTTGGGGCATTCTTCCTCAAAACAGTAAGTCCAGACAATTTATTAAAAAAAATTAGACAATCCCAAATTGAGGAACATTCTACAAAATACATGAGCAGTACTCTTCAAAACTCTCAGGTTCAGGAGAAACAAGACAAAACTGAGAAATTGCCATAGATTGGTAAAACAAACAAACAAACAAACAAAAAAACTAAAGAGATAGGATGACTACATGTGACACGGTATCCTGTAATGAATCCTGGAACAGAAAAACAACATTAGTGTCAAAATTGGTGAAATCTGTTGAAAATCTGTAGTTTAGGTAATACATAGTAACATATCAATGTTTTAGTCTTGATAGAGGCATTGTTTTATAAGATGATAACATTGAGGGAAACGAGGTGAATGATGTGTAGAAATGATGTGTACTATCTTTGAAACTTTCCTCTAAATGTAAAATTATTCCAAAATTGAAAAAGAAAAAAACTAAAGGAAAGTAAACCAGATCTTTTCATTCTTTTCAGAAAGGCTTCCTATCTCATTGACGGTAGGATCTCACCCTCAATCATATCTTTGACCTCCTCAGTTTATTTCCAACACGTCGCCTGCATGTTCTACAAACACTCCTGACATACTCACAATTTAAAGACTCTGCATTTGCTTTATTCGCGTCCTGAAATAATCTTTCTTCACATGTTTGCATGGCTGGTTCCCTCAGTTTCTTTATTCAAATGTCACCTTCATATCTGGGCCTTCCCTGACAATGCATCTAAAATGAGTACCTTCTTCTAGCACTTTCTAATACTTATACCTGCGTGATTTTTCTCTTTAGCACTTATTACTATCATATTGTATATTTTACTTATTTTTGTTTATCATTTGCTTCTTCTACTAGAATGCAAGCTCTAAGGGGCAGAGATTTCTGACTGTGACATGCATTTCTTAAAGATTTGTTTTTATTGTTTTTGACAGAGGGAGAGATATATATACAGAGACAGAGACAGAGATAAGGGGGAGGGCCCAGTATAGTCTCCACAGTTGCACATCATTGGTTTTTCCACATAATTTCATTCCATAGGTGGGCGCAGGGCTGCATAGGGTGGGAACTGGGCCGGGGTCTCACCCCGGTGAGAACTGAACTGGGAGCACTCCCCAGTTCAGCATATGGGTCTGCACGGGCCGGGGCCGGGATTCGATCCTCGGTCCCTGGGGTGGCAAAGTGAGCGCTTAACCCACTGAGCCATCCCGGCTTCCCCGACATGCACTTCTACATGCCCAATTACTGGAACTCCACAAATACTTTTCCAAGAATTAAAATGACCTTGGGTATTTACTTAATCTCTGAATCTGTTTTCACATATGCAAAATAAGATAATAATTATCTGTATCATATATTCTGTATAAAGCCTAAATGTAATAAAGAATGTAAAGTGTTTTGCACAGTGTTTAGCATGAAAAAATATTTAAGAAATTATGTTATCATTAGTTACCTTTTCACTACCATTATTACTTCTATTACTAATTACTCTTTCCGTTAGTGACTGTTCACAAGTGGTTATAGATTTTACATTGAATTAGAACTGAACTGCAAGATTTGTAATCTGTGATTAACCCCTGATACGCAGAGGTCTCTACCTCTGGGAAAAATACATAGCTCCTTCTTCTCATTAAAATAAGTGATTTTCTATCCATGTCTCTGTCAAAGAAATGCCCTTGTTTGTTTGTTAGTTAGCTTGCTTGCTTGATTGTTTTGTTTTGTGTTTTTAATGTTGAGGTAGAATCCTGAAAAATATAAGGTGTTTTTTTTTTAAGATTTATTTTTATTGTTTGACAGAGAGAGACAGAGAGAAGGAGGGAGAGCTCAGAGCAGCCTAGCTGTACATCACTAGTTTTTGACATAGTTTCGTTCCACAGGTGGATGTGGGGTCACGCAGGGCGAGAACCGGGCCGGGGGCCTCTGCCTTCTGCATGGGAAGCACACCCCTGAGAACCAGGGCTTCCCGCATAGAAAGCATGCCCTGAGTAGGAACCAAACTGGGAGCACCCCACAAGGGAATCATACCCCAGTTCATCATATGGGTCCGCATGGGCTAGGGCCAGGATCGAGACTCGATCCCCAGACCGCGTGACTGCAAGTGAGCACTTAATCCCCTGAGCCATCCTGGCATCCCCAAAAAATACAAGTTTTAAGTCAAAATGAGTTTTATTTCTAAGGCCAAAAAGAAAATTGTTGACAGGGTTTTCTCCTCTAGGAAATCACTGTGCTCCTTTTCAAATTAGTAATAATAATAATTCCCGCTCTGATTTCTAAAAATGAGCTTAAACCACTTTGTGTCTTTCCATTGCGACTTCATGCATAACCGGATATTAGCACTTTCTGGTTTCAAGTCATTTACAATGAAGTTTAGGGACATATGAGGGCTGTCTGGAAAGTATTCACATGACTGTTCTGTTATATTGACAGTGGCTGGATTTTTTTGGACCGCCCTCGTATATGGGTGAAAAAAAAAAAAATGTCATCTTATACAAACAAGACAGAACATGAACTATATGCCTTTGTCCTGAGAAAAGACAAAAGAAGAAAAACATCACCACCAGAGTCAGAAAATCTTCATATCTGTGAGTAGCTTTTACATCCTAGATGAAAACGTCATGTGTGTAATGATGCATATTATCACTATTCTTAGCCTTGGAGAATAATGATAATGCTTTAAATGTTTATTATTAATATTCTTATTATAGAAGACCAAAGGTGTAGATGCAATGTATTACATAATATGTATTATTAGTCATAAAATTATATTGCAGTAGACTCTCCGTTAACCAGAACTCAAGCAGCCAGCAAAATCTCAATCAACTGGCAAAAATAAATTTGCATTTATCTGGCATCTACCTGTCCCCGTGGGTTAACTGAGAGTCTGCTGTGTTATTATTTTATGATTACAAGCTACATACCAGGCCCTGCGCACAGTACACGGCATGCCATGTTTTCATATTTCCAATAAGGTTGTGAGACAGGTACTGCTTTTGTTCTCAGATTTAAGGTAAAGAAGCTAAAGTTTAGCAAGGGTACGTATTGTACCCAGAGGGAACCGCTGGGAGATGGGAGAGATAGAACTCACACCCATACCTACGAGGCTCCAATGTACCCTCTCCCTTCCCTGTGTTCAGAGAGTCTGAAGTGGAGACTGAGTGCTCAGAGCACACCTGTTTATTCATGCTAATTGGGATTAGGTTTACATTTATTCTACCGAGGTCACAAATCGCATTGTTCAGGTACACACGTCAAGTCTGATTAGGAACAACTGGAGCTTGGAATTGAATTCCCTGTGCTCTTTGCCCCCAAACAATTCGCAGGTCAAAGCTAAATGTATGTGTTATCCATCTCTGCACCAGGCTCCAGAAACGTCTACTGGCCAAAAAGTTAAATAGCCCGGGAGACATTCTTGTCCAAAACCAGACGCTTTTGTCTTCTTTAGTTAGACTTCTGGTGCCATGCAGGGAAAAATTCCAGTAAACAAGGTGAAGGTATCTTTCCAGAGATCTTCTCTGAGAAGTAAAAACAGGGTCCCTAGAGAGAAGCATGATCTTACCGCTGTGGTCACTCCTTTCCCTTTCTGTAAGAAGAAATTGAGAAAAATGGTGATACTAATCTGTTGGTAGACATCAGACACACCAGATTTCTGTTGTATAAATGATTATGGAGCTGGAGTTCCCAGCTGTCCTCAGCAGAATGAGAGTGTTGGTCCACAGCACAAATTGCTGGGTGACTGATAACATGGACCAAAACAGGTCTTAGACAGAGTCAAGAGTAAGTTACAGCATTATGGACACACTCAATGGTTTGGTGTTTACCTGGAGAGGAGGGAGGAGGGGGGAGTGGGGAGGGAGAGTTGTGTGGGGAGGGGGCAGTGGGCACCAGATATATTGGGTTGGAGGGGGACCTGATTCTGGGAGCTGGGCACATAATGCGATGCATGGGTGATGTGATGTGGAGTTGTCCATTGGGAAACTGTCTGATTGTTACCAACCAATGTCACCCCATTAAATTTAACAATAAAATATATTAAAAAAATTAAAAAATTAAAAAAAAAAGTTACAGCATTAGAGTTCTACGAGCGTGCTCAGCACTAACGATGGGCAGTTCATAAATCTCAGACAGCTCCACACACATTGCCCCTACACACTGTGAAGATGGTTTCATGCTGGTCAATCTGAAGAGAGCACAGGAATGAAGAAACCATAACAATGCAAGTAATAGAAATTAACAGGCCATTCAACACAGTATTGTATATGGTAAGGATGACTGAGAAAAGACAGAATGACTGCTCACTGACTTCTATCTTCTCTATCAAGGTTAATTGTTTGAAAACCATAAGGGTAAGGAAAAAAAAAGAAGATGAAGCAGGAATTACTGTACACCCCAATCTAGAACAATGCCTCATAACATGACTTAAGTTGATTTCCTGTCCCAGAAGGCATTCCTGGTGTTTAGAAGAGCTCACAGGAGCATTGATGGATAAATGTGTTGACAATGAACTCTGGCATGTCTCCTATGTTGTGTAGAATATTCATATATTTTGTCCCAATTCTCAATATGAAGAATATAGAGCCTAGAAATGTGATTGTATTACCCAATTTTCAGAAATAATGTGGCACATATTAATTAACAAGTGAAGCAAAGGGTGCATGTGTTGTTTTCCATGGATTGTCACTCCTTCTCATACACACAACCTCTCCCAGCCCAATCTTTCCCTTTGGCATGGTTGTGATGGAGCTGTTAGAAAATAGTGCTAGGAATGCTATGTATAGGTCTGCTCAGACTCCCTTGCTGAGATCAAGAGGCACAGAGTCTCTGGAAATGTTTTTGTGGAAAAGAGAGAAAGGCATTTGTGGATGATAAAGCACTAGGGTAAATTTATTATAAGCAGAGAAATGTCAGACTAGAGGTGGGTCCCTGAACTGCCAAGATTCTGACCTTTGCTTTATTGGGTTTGATGCTTTTTCTGTTGCACATTTTAGGGGGGAAAAAATCCATGGTTTTGAAAGGGAATATTTTGTCTAATTTTCAGATGTGATAAAGCTGAAAGTCAAACTAATATACAGAATTGAGAAACAATTCAAAATAGTCTGATGTGCATGAAGTAAAACCATGAGTTAAAACACAAACATCAAGCTAAGAAAAATATTTATGAGAAATGCAATAGGAAAAACAGATGATATTCCTAATATATAAAGTTTCCTATACCAATCAATGTCATCCCAATAAATTTTTTTTTTAAGTTTGATTTTATTGCTTTTTTATATTTTTATTTATTTATTTTTATTTTTGACAGAGAGAGGGAGAGATAAAGATACAGAGACAGAGAGAGAACTGAACTGGGGGAGCTCCCAGTTCAGCATATGGTTCCGCACGGGCTG
>PVKE010029060.1:0-20502 GCA_004027555.1 Craseonycteris thonglongyai | reverse complement strand
AGACAGAGATACAGAGACACAGAGAGAACTGAACTAGGGGAGCTCCCAGTCCAGCATGTGGTTCCGCACAGGCCGGGGACGGGATTTGATCCCCGGTCCCCGGCGCTGCAAAGTGAGCGCTTAACCCACTGAGCCACCCCGGCTTCCCCTTCAGGTGTTATTCTTAAAACCCAGTATTTGGTTCAATTCAGACCAAAATAAAGTTTTAAATTTACAAACAAATCTGGTTTTCTTAAAAATTAAAAAAAAAAAAAAAAGGGGAAGTCAGGATGGCTCAGTGGGTGAAGCGCACTTTGCAGCAACGGGGACGGAGGAACAAATCCTGGCCCCGGCCTGTGCGGACCCATGTGCTGAACTCCCCAGTTCAGTTATCTCTCTGTCTCTATATCTCTCTCTCTCTGTCAAAAACAATAAAATATATATATATATATATATATATGAACACACACATACATATATACATACACAAAGAGAAGAGAAAGTCTTCTTGACACTCCCCTTACTAGAATCTCAGTCAGCCCAGTCTAGCTGTCCAGAGTCTTAGGAGCTATGAACTTTAAGACCTCTCCCTAACATGTTCACATTAATCATAGCACTCATTATGCTTATTACAAAGCACGGGGAGGACCAACCAATGCAAACTGACTCCCATTGCTCAGTGGTATTTCAGACATCTCAGCGTTCTTGGAGAGTTTGCAAATAATGTGCTAGTGGTACCACAATTGGTGATGTTTTGCCCCATCCTTTATCTTTTGAAATCTGTTAAATTCCTCTTGGGATCCCAAGCAAAGCTTCCCCTCCCCGAGTTTGTTTTATTTGCAGAATCAGCAACAGAAGGTCTCTGATCTCAGCAGACCTCTCTCACTCTGACCTCCATCCACTGGAGGTCCCGTGAATGCAAAGACCTTGCCACATGTGAGCAACTCAAAAGGTGCCTTTTTTCTCTCTTGCTCTTGAATTTTTCAGTATTGGAATAACTTATATGATGATGGCAAAATTGGGGCAAAGTGTTGATATTTCCCATATACTTCCTGCTCCCACACATGCATAGCCTCCCCTATTATGAAAACTCCCAGCAGAATTGTACATTTGTTGCAATTGATGCACCTACACTGGCACATCATGATTAGCCGAAGTCCATAGTTTACCTTAGGATTCACTCTTGGTGTTGTCATTCTATACATATGGACAAATGTATAATAACAAGTATCCACTATGTTGCTATCATAGATAATTTTTATTGCCCTAAAAATCTTCTGTATTTTGCTTGTTCATCTCCTGTCTCTGTCTCCTGGAAACTCCTGGTCTTTTTATTGTCTCCATTGCTTTGCCCTTTCCAGAATATCATGAGAATCATAAAGTATGTAGCCTTTTGAGATTGGCTTTTTTTTCACTTAGTAATATGCATTTTAAGGTTACTCCATGTCTTTTCATGGCTTGATAACCCATTTCTTTTCAGTGCTGAATAATTAATAATCTGTTGTTTGAATATATCTTAGTTTGTTTATGTTTTGTCCTAATACAGACATCTTGGTTGCTTCCATGTTTTGTCAGTTATGAATAAAGCTGCTATAAACATCTGTGTGCAGAATTTTGTGAGGACGTAAGTTTTCACCTCCTTTGGGTAAATACCAAGGAGCACGGTTGTTTGATCACACAGTAAAAGAATGTTTGGTTCTGTAAGCAACTGCCAAATTGTCTTCCAAAGTATCTGTAGCATTTGTCATTCAACAATAAATGAGAATTCCCATTGCTCCACATCCTCACCAGCATTTGATGTTATCAGCGTTCCAGATTTGTGCCTTATACGTATGTAGTATTTTCCTCATTGTTTTAATTTGTATTTCCCTGGTGATACATGATGTGAGCATTTTTTTCACATGCTTATTTGCTATATGCATGTCTTCTTTAGTGAGCTGTCTGTTAAGGCTTTGGCTCATTTTTTAATTGAGTTGTTTTCTTACTGAGTTTTGAGAGTAGTTTGTATATTTTAGATAACAGTCCTAATCAGATGTGTATTTTGTAAATAATGTTTTCTTTTGAGGCGTGTCCTCTCATTGTCCTGACACTGTCTTTCACAGCATAGAAACTTTTAATTTTAATGAAGTCTAGATCATCAATTATTTCTTTCATGGTGCATACCTTTGGTGTTGTGTCCTACAGCATTTTGAATGTTCTTTGCTCCCTAAACCAATTGCTTCCCTTTTCCATAACATGTAGGGAAAACACTGCTTATACTGTTTCATTCACTCTCCTTTTAACTTTCCCTCTTCTTGGAGGTCCTGATTTTTCATTTTCTTACTTATTCCTCTGAACTTTTTATGGTCAGTCTCTCTAGTAAGAAATATAATGCCAGACCTAGGCTCCAATCCGTTATTCTGTTCTCCAGTTCCCTGCCCACACCTCTTTTTTTTTTTTTTTTTGTATACTCTTTGCTTCCTTTTGAGTCTTATTCTATTAGCAAGGACTTCCTTAGTCACTAGTCTTTTCCTCAGTGAGTGGACACCTTCTGTTCTTCCCTGATACCTTCTTTTCCTTATCACTCGTCACCTTCTCATGCTTCATACTCCCCTGTTGATGTTGTTTATTTATTTTCTCTTCTAAGATGTGTACTCCCTGGGTGTAGGGACTTTCACAGTGTTTGTTTCCATAGGCAAGAACAGTGCCTAACAAATAGTACTTGATCGAGTACTATTTTGGGCCAACTGTTTGTTTTTTTTTGGGGGGGGAAGGGGGCATTGTCTACATTTTTGAGTACTGCAGTGATCTTGAAACAGAACGGAAAAGGTTTAAAGTGTTATGAGCCATCTATTTTTCCCTCTCAAATATTCAAGTAACCTGTAGCTGCTTCATATAGCTATCCCAGTCTTCATGAAATGAGTTCCTGACTTGCTGTTGCTACAGGATTTTTTTTTTTAAATCTATCTGCTGTGATGAGATCATACTCTCAATGCTTTCTTGGATATGAGTTTCTTCGAGGGAGGTAGTTCACCGTTGAGATATTTTACCGTTTCCAGAGGAAACACATTTGGTGTAAGTGTAGCTCATTTTCTCTTTCATTTAGTTCTGATTTGGTGGTAAAAACCTCGAGGTACCTCTTAGGTATGTTCTTTTTTCTTTTTCTTTTTCTTTTATTCCTTGAAAGTCTGCCTTATGCTCTCTCCAAAGGTAAAACCATTTCCTAAGCCATAGTCATTTAAAACATTTAAATTTCTTTTTATTTTATCCCAGCTTTTGGTAAATTTTCTCAAAACTTGATTTCTAAGATGACTGCAGGCATAACATGTGTGCTGAATTTTTAATTTTAAATTTGTGATTATCTCTGATATTTCTAAACTTAGGTTCAAGTAAAAGTCATTTCTAACATAATATGCCCCCCCCCCCGTTTTTTCCTTATCTGCTGATTAATAAAATCCACCATAAATTTAGTCTGGACTTTGGAGATCTTATGCCATGTTTACAGCCCATTCAGTGACCAAACCAGAGTCAATTTAAAACTATGTGGTAGGCGGTGGCTCTTCAAGACTGTAAATATGGTACTTACATAAGTCCAGGAGATTAGCTACATGTAGGCTGACTATACGTGCCTTTTGAGTGAAACAGTACCATTGTTTTCTGTCCCTTTAAAAATGGTACATCTGGTCATTGCAGCCACTTGACATGTCTCATATTCACTGAGGATGCTCTCTCAGGTGTGGCAAGAAGAAGGAATTTGAAGTAGACCAACTAAACCCTGACGAAACCCTGACAATGCAAAGACTAAAGGCTCACCCGGTCATATTACAGCCCACATGGATTTTAGCCCCCTTGGTAGGCTGAAGCCTCCTCGCTGAGGACGAGAAATACTACATGGAACAAAAATTATTTCACCCCCGACCGCTTGAGAAGCCTGCATCAAGGCCGCCTTACCTGGAACTAAAAGACTCCCTTCCCCTCAATAATCTAATCCGTATCTCATTCATGCCAGCTTGGGTCAAAGCTGCACCTGCATCAGTCAAGGTCAGCGACAGAAGGCAGTGTGAGATGTGCTTACTGAGCTCCGTGCTACTTATAAAATAGCTGTTAAACACCATAAACATCTGCCGCAATAAGCCACTGTGACAAGCCACTGCAGTGCTGAAAGGTCAAGGAGCAGAACCACACTTGAAGCATCCATTTATCCACATGGCATTTTGTTTCACAGAACACCAGTCCCATTGCTGGTTCTGTCAAGGTCCCTGGTCAGTGTACGAGTCTATTGAAATTTTAGGGTCCCAGTAAGTAACACGTACGTCTTGCCTTTCTCCTCTGCTTTGCGCAAATGTAAGGTAGACACATACATTGCCAGGTGAATACTGAAGTGGCTATTTTATCATGGAACAAGCTGGGTTGGAGGAGAGAGTTATGTGCTCATCATACTACTTTATAATTCTATTTTTTGTTAATTGAACTTACAGACCCCAGATGATAGTCTGCCTTGCTAAGGACAGAGGTTGCCTAAATGCATACATAGGAGGAGGGAATAGAGAACCATATTCATGAGAGAGATAGCCTGCACCCTAAGCAAATGGGGAAGTTTGAGACATACACACCCCTTAATGCTAACCAACTGTGAAGCAAGGGAGCGTGTGAAAAAGGGTCAGTATGTCCTGCACTCCCCATCTCAAGGGTTGCTAGTGGGGCTACATTGGTGAGCAAAACTAAGACAATGCATTTCACCTCAGAGTTGAAAGTCTAGTTGGAGAAATCCATACATACCAAAAATTTAAACAAAAAAATTCCAGATAATAACAATGTACAAGTAGGGAAGGAAACTTGATTTTGAGAAAAATGATATTTAAGGTGTCACGTTAAATATAAGTAGGAAGAGCTATTCTGTTTTACAGAGTTAAGAGCAGAGGAAATATTAGTGTCAGACTATAGATGGAAACAATAGAGTAGGAAGTAAACTGCATTAAAATTTAAACAAAAAACAGTTAAAACACTGCAGGAAAACATCTGAATTTATAAAGGTAAGTGATATTACAAAACCTTCTTAATATCAGTTTAAGAATGACAGCAAAGCTAATAAAAATGGGCACATCCATTGGTTTTACACAGATAAAGGAATGATGTAAGCGTTTGAGCCTGAAAGAATGACAGTGAACAAAATTTATACAAATGATGTATATACAGTTCACCCCTGGAAAGAATAGATTATAGTTTTTCATGTGAATGTATCTGGCTGCTTGGAGTTTGGTTCTTTATTGACTGATAGGTGAAAAGCTACTTGGAATTGCTAGCTGGGCAGATGTGGCCTTGTGGGAATAAGAGCCCTATGTTCAGATTCTGGCTTACCACCTGCTACATGTGTTACACTGACCACAGTATTCAGACCTTCCCAACTGTTGTTTTCTTAATTTAATATGAAGATACTAATGCCCACTTTTATTTTGTTCATTCAGTAATCAGAAGTTGTCACTGATCTCAAGTTTTTAATCCAGTGAATGATAGAAAGATAGTTGATGCACAAAATCAGCACAGTGCCTACTTAGGTTCAGCTGACTTCTGGCCTTGACTGTGATCATTTGGCATCTGTACCATATTTCATGCTATCAAATGACTCTTCAATCATTTTCCCATGGAGGATATTGAAACTTAAATAACAATTTTGCTGATAAATTAATGGGCAACAGAATTTCAAGGGGAGATATTTATAGGGACAAAAATAAAACACACCAAATTAAAGGCATAAGAGTATGTAGGACTAACCTATAGGATTAAAAAAAAAATACAATGATAGCAGCATTACATTGACCACGTTTTTGTGATCCTGAGTGATCATTACTTATGAGTTTTGTATACATAGGAGTTTGAGAAATACTGCAATGTGGTAGAGTAAAAGAGGCAAGGACTCGGAAGCCAGACTTCCAAGGGACAAAAATCCAAGCCTATGACCTTGGGTAAAATATAATCTCTGTGCCCCAGTTTCTTTGTCTGTAAAAGGGTGAGAGTAGCAATACCTATCTCACAGGATTTTGTGAAATTTAAAAGATTTAACATTATGATACACTCCAGACAGTATCTTGCCCATTATAAGCCCTGTGCCTTTACTAAATTGATGTTATTGTTATGGTATCTGAATTTAACGTTTAAGACCAGGTTATAATCATGAAACTTCACAAATATCTATGACCTCTGATACTTTCTAAGAAATGTTATGCATTTAACATCTGAAGATCTGGAAGCATTGAGAGGTGTGGGTCTCTGAAAGATCTAACAGTTTATGGATGATAAATAGGATTAGAACAGGGACTTTCTTGTTCCCAGCTCAGTCCTTTTTCATTTCACTAGTCCTCTTTGTTATGTAAAGAGCAGACTCTGCTCCTTGTTAAAGTGTTGAATGTATCACATAAGCAGTGCTTTAAAGGACAAAAGTGAGACTAGAATGACTTAGAATGTTTTACATCTGAAGAGCACACTGGTACCTTTCCTTAGAGTGATGTTGACATAAATGTGCTCAAATAAATTAATGTTCTCATCTCTGCTGACTCACTAGGCAGAATCAAGTTGGCCTGTCAACTGACACAGGGATAGGAGGAGAGTGGCCAGTCAAGTTGACACATAAAATTAACCATCACAGGTGGTGAAGACAGGAAAAGCGTTTTTAAGTGTGCCAAATTCAGAGTTGATTAGGATAAACAAAACAAACAGTACTAAATACTGACAGATATTCTTTCCACGAGTAACGTGTCTCCTTCATGTGTTCGTTACCTCATCTCATTCTCAAATTCGTGTCCTTAATATTTTATTTGTGGAGAGTTTTGAAATTTAAGAAGAATATTTTTTTGTCATTTCTATTAAATTTTAATTTGGTGTCCAGCAGAAAATATGGTTAGATATTTTCAATTCTTCTCCTAAAATACTAATATTTATATATTGAATGAATGTTGAACACAATCAAAATTATTCATGGACATTTTAAAAACACTCATCTTGGATACCGCTCCATCCGATCTCAGATCTACCACACCAAAATGCCCACATGTCTTAAAATTTGAGCAAAGCAGTTAAACAAGTACACAAACAAATAGAACCCACAAATAAGCAAAAACTACCTACTTAGGTGATTGTGAATAGAACAATTATAGTGAATTCACAGATTTGTGAATTTCTAAAACTCACTGGATTTAAAGGATTCATTATCATGTTGTGAAACAGGTAGCATGAATAAAGACCCCAAGATGTCAATGTTGAATTCCCAGAACTTGTGAATAGGTTATCTTATCTGATAAAAGACATTTTGCATAAAAGGGACTTCACAGATGTGGTTAAGTAAGGATCTTGAGATGGGGATATTATCCTGGATTATCAGGTTGGGCCCACTGTAATGACAAGGGTCCTTATAAGAGATTGTCAAGAGGATATAGCTGATGATGTCATGATAAATGTAGAGATTTAAATGATGCATCTGGAAGTAGCAGCCTTTAAAATCTGGGAAAGGTAAGGAATAAATTCTCCCCTGGAGCCTCCAAATGGAACAGTTCCTGCAGACAGCTTGCTTTTATCCCTTTGAGACTGGTTTTAGACTTCCAACCTCCAGAACTGAGAGATAATACAACTGTGTTGATTTAAGCCATTAAGTTTGTCGAGCTTTGTTACAGTGTCTAGTGAGGAAACTAATACAGTGTAGCAGTATCACTGAGAGCTCACATAGGATGAGTGCTTACTTCTGGTACCAGACACTGCTAAACCCACAGGGATGATAAAAGTTAATCTTGAATATCATGTGAGGCCGATATTAGTATTACCTTTATTTTTAGATAGGACAAATGGAAGCTTTGAGAGGTTAAATGGCTCACCCACTGACTCATTGCTAGCACCACGTGGCCCAAAATTCAACACGTGCAGTTTGGTTCCCATCCCCCCCTTCCCTACTTCTGCTTCTTCCCTGCCTGTCTGTGTTCAAAGGCTGTGCATAGAATCTGTGGTCACATGAAGTAATTGGTTCACATGACATTAGAGACTACAAGTAATTTGAAAGTATGCGCAAATGTTTCATAATAGCACCCAGTATACAGTAAGCATGTTGCTCTGCAGTAGACCATGTAGGTAAGATACACATGGTTCCAACCCTTGCAAAGCTTGTGGTCACAGCAAAACTGTGATCCCCTTTAATGGGACTCGTTACATTCCCAGTCTGTAGCCAGTGTTATTTTTATTTTGCTTTTTAGCCATTTTTTTTTTTTATCTTAAAAAATACATTACCAATGCTGGATCACTACCAAGCCATTTTTAGAATACTGCCATTTGAAGCATACAATGAGAAGGGTTTAAAAAAATGAACAGAAAACACGTAAATACAATTTTTCTTGTATGTTGCCATCAAGATCTCAGCATTGTAGTGTGTGCTTTACCGGTGGTAAAACCACTTTTAATTTTCATTTTCTTTACTCCCTGGAAAGCAAAATGAATTAAGCAGCATCTCCATTTGTTTTTATATATGAAGGAAAGTTTCAAGTGAGTCATTTGGGAACACAGAAACAATTTTAAATGAGGCAGCAATGAGTTCAGAGGAGAAATTTGAAACCAAGGAGAAAAACAATAGATCGCTCTTACAAAACAAAGGGTTTCTTTTTAACGCCTTCTCATTTCCTCATCTTAATACTTTTATGAGCCAAATACTTTACAACCTTATGTTAAATGGAAACAAAGGCTTCACTGCATATTATTAAATATAGAATTATAACAATAATTACTTAAAATATATTGCTTTTAGATTTCCCCCAATTCTATTTTTCCAGTGAATTTGAGCTTATTCTATTCAGCTGGATCTACTGATTCTATTTTTACAGATTCTAAGTGATTTCTTGCACTTTATCCATTGTTCTCCTTTTCATTAGCAGAAGGCATGTCATATAGCAGTAGACAGTACTTATTCCATAATATTAGTGCTGTACCTGCACAGACACTGTGCTCTTTATGCAAAACGAATACACAAGCTGAGCTGTGAGTCCTACAAGGTAAAGCAATGTAGGAAGCACTGCGGTGTGATTTCCTACTAGGAAACCTGGGTTCTGCAGCTCTCTGAGTTAACTGAGTCACTTTAACGATGGGAACCTCAGACCCCGCACCTGTAAAATAAGGATTTTCAGCAGTCCATGCATTGGGGTTCTGTGAACACTTCCTGGCTTGTGTTCTATTCTCCGGTGCACGCTGGAAAGAGAGAGCCAGCTGGGGAAATACTTAGGAACATCTACTTTCCCCATGTGATGGACACTGAGATTCTGGCTGCAGGAGCCTTCCGAGGGCCTCTTGGGAGGAAAGGAGGGACGAGTCTGCTCACTAATACATCTGTCCTTTTTCTCATCTTCTCTTTGCTCTTAGATAGCAAGTCTCAGGCCACTAGGTGGCAGGATGGCTTTGGGTAATCCCCCAGGGAATGCGCACACATCATCAATTCCCCTATCTTGGCTCCATTTTAGAGTTTTGAGTTTTTAAACCTTTATCTGTGTTTTCAAAGTCATCATTGCTATGATATGTAGAAGGGAGGAAGCTCTTCCCAAACGTGTTCAAATTCTCATACCCTATTTCAGAACTTCCTTCCTTGGAAGGGAAGAGACAGTGTGGGGCAGGCATTCTACAGGTAGGTTTAGGATTGGATGAAAATAAAGAGGGTCCACAAAAGACTGATTTATGTTGACTTGAGGAACAAAGAGAAAAAAAATGTTTCCAGGTGCCATGTAGTTGTGAATGCAGCCTTTAACGTGAAGGACATTGGTTTTGTACTGTCTCTGAATGCCTTTGGAACTGTAACCAGTCGAGAGTAAACAAATAGAAATCATGGCAAGATCAATTTTAAATGTATGTATATTTTCAAATTCCCTTCCGACTTCTCATGCTGAATCCCTAGCCCTGCTGTCTTTCAAACAGTAGTGATGAGCAGTGTATCAGGTCCAATCCAGCACTCTTGACAGTTAGTGGTCGAAGGGGAGGAAACTGCTGACTTGGAAGATGGACCATTCTCTCTCCCTATCCCATTACAAGGAACCTTTTCTGATATGAGAACCATGAATGATTATTTCCACTTAGTAGTCTTTAGGAGAAAAATAGAGATAATAACAGCTTTCTTCCAGCATCGTTGTATAGACAGTACAAGATGAGGAACATACATGCTGAGCCTGGCATGTGGCAAGCACTCACAGGTGGGCTGCTGATAGTATTTTCTTGTAAAGTAAGATCATATGATTTGCTAGTTCCCAAGCAAAAACCTTGCATAACTTTGAGTTTTTTTCAAGTGATCTCCTCTGGCCTAAAAGTGAACAGCAGAGAAACCACAAATTGACCCTCTTTCACTCAGAGATACCACGAGATAAGGCACCATACCGCTAAATGTCTAGAAAACAGTTATGAGACAAAAATAAGAATCCAAAAAAATAATTACAGCTAACCTTGCTTCTTTTTAAAGATAGCACACAGAGATGCCTTTTTTATTGTAGTTTTGAATTAGAAGTGAGAAGCATTCTCTCATGTCAAGTATGAAAGATGAATGTATATTTATATTTATATCACTTCATATAATTTCTCATGTGTAATGATCATATATAATTTAGCTGATTAAAAAGATGCATCTTGGGAGGGATGCTGGGATAACTCAATGGTTGAGCCCCTGCCTCGCAATTGTGAGGTCTGGGGCTCGATTTCTGACCATGCCCCGTGCAACCCCCATACGCTGATCTGGCACAACTGGTAACCACTGGGATGGCTCAGTGGCACAGGTTCTCCCTCTCATGCGGGAGGCCCCCTGTTTGGTTCCTGCCCTGCGTGGCCCTACATCCATATGTGTGGAATGAAATCCTGTCCCAACTAGTGTACAACTACGGAGACTGCTCTGCCCACCCCTTCCCATATACCTTCTCTCAAAAAAGAGAGGTACATCTTGAAAAAAACCCTGTAACCTAAATTGGATAAGTAAAAATGATAAACTGATAAAATATTAATAAAGAAACGTTTTACTGCAAAATAATTACCCTTAAATTGAAAAAGATTTCAATTCCTTATTAATACCAGAAAGCAATAGCCATTCAGTAATAGATTTTGTGTAGAAGCAAAAACAATTTTATCTGTGCATATCCTTAGCATAGTACAGTAGCACGCTTTACAAGGAGATATATTTTCAGACTGAGCATCATATCTGCAGTGATGTTTTTCAATTCTCAGAAGCAGAGTATGAGGCTAAAGGACTTTAGCTGTAGGGTTTGTTTCATGTGTGCTGTAAATGCTCGAAGTTGCAGAGGATTGCAGGTAAGGAGAAAAACCCAGGCTTAATCAGAAGTATTTCTATGAAAACATTTCTTATAAATTGCCAGAAAGAAGTTCCACAGAAAAAGGACTTGAATCTCAGAATAGTCTGGGCTATGATGTGATATTTGTTCCCTCATGCAAATACTCATTTCTTAGTGCAGTAGGCAGAATAATGGTCTCCAAAAGATGTTTACGTCCTAATGCCTGGAATCTGGGAATACATTACATGGCAAGAGATGCTTAAGATCGCAGATGTACGTAAAGTTGCTGATCAGCTGACCTTAAAATGGGGAGATTATCCTAGATTATCTGGGTGGGCTAGATAAAGCCCTGAGTGAAGGAAGGAGTCAAGAGAGTCAGTGTCAGACTCATGGGATATGAGAAGGAATCAGGTGGACAGTGCTGGCTTTGAAGGTGGAGGAAACAGGCCTCATGTCAATGAATATGGGAAGCTTTCTAGACCCTGGAAATCCCAGAAAATGGAATCTCATAGAGAGAGCTTCCAGAATGAAAAATAGCCCAGCTGACATCTTGATTTTATCTCAGGGAGACACATTTTGGGCTCTAACCTCCAGAATCAAGTAATGCTTTTGTATTGTGTTAAGCCACTAACTGGGTGAAAATGTTACAATAGCAATAGGGAGCTAACACAAATGCCTACTTTTAGATTTGCAATTTTGTGATTTGTTTTCTTAAAGAAGAGTCTAAATTGTATAGGTTTATACACTCATAGAACCTGGCTCTGTCCTTAAATCAACTCTGTGCATAAATGTTGATTTTATTAGCATGCCCATGTTTTTTCTACATATATTTATTTATCTCCCAGACATATAGATATAGTTTATAACATCTGAGCCATTTCCCCTTGGTGACACTGGACCTTCCTAATGTTAATGGAGTTTCTTGTGATCCTCTAACCCAATATCATAGGGAGACAAAAGAATCTTATATATTTTAAAATATATATATATATATTTTTTTTTTTGACGGAGAGAGAGAGAGATACAGAGACAGAGACAGAGGGAGAACTGAACTGGGGGAGCTCCCAGTTCAGCATATGGTTCCGCACGGGCCGGGGCTGGGATTCGATCCCTGGTCCCCGGCGCTGCAAAGTGAGCGCTCGACCCACTGAGCCATCCCGGCTTCCCCAAAAAGCATCTTATTAACAATTATTTTGCAACATTTCATACATCTGTAGTCTCTGATTCAGCCTGGCTTTTTTCTGTACATTATCCACTAAAATAAAGTCCTTCAGTATAATTATTGGGATTCTAATATATTTATATGTTGTCTGTGAAAGCTGTTAGGGTTATTGTTTTCCTCTTTAATAATAGCCAGTGACATTCTAATTTAGATGCATATTTATCTATTATTTGTGCCTCATTTTGGGCACAAAATGGTATCAGTATGTACCAACACATCCTTAGAACATTTGTTATAGTAGAGTAAATAAAAAGAGAATTAAACCAGGGAAGATTACATTGTTTGAGAGTTTAGTATATATTAACCACTCTACTAAATGCTTTACAAACTTTTGTCCTTTCATTCTTCTAACATTGCTGTAGGCTAGACAGTGTCATACTCCTTTTAAATGTTAAGATATCGAGGCTTTAAAAAAGTACTTGTTTTTCTCCAGGCCAAATAACTGGTAAGAGTCAAATTGGAACGTGATTCCAGCTTTGGTTTGTATGACTTGAAACTCAATATTTGAAAATCAGTATCATCTGCTTTTACCTGTGCCTGATTTTGAGATTCCAAGCTAGTGTGCACCTGTGTGTAGTGTTTCAACCTATCTGAACTGTCATGGGCTCTTGTTGAGTACACCATGGGTTTTCCTGATTCCTGTGCTCTCTCCTCAGTCTCTTTTGCACATAGACTGTCCTTTATTCACATCTTCTGCCGAGTGTAGGTATACCTTCCCTTGAGTATTGCTTGATATTCTCCCTCGATTAGGCTGGGTGCTCTCTTAAAGACCTCCATGACTGCCCACTATATCTACCTTTCGTATGGTGGCCATTCCAAAGGATGTGTGTGTATTTGCTTCTTTGTCTTCCTCACTAGACTCCTTGGGGTAAAGAGCCATGTACTATGAATATTTATAATACTCAGAACATCTGAGACCCTAGTCTATGCTCAGTCCCTATTGAATTAATAAATATAGTTTCTGGCTTTGATGTTTTTATAAAATATTTTTCTAGACACAGAAGACATAGGATTGTCCTGACTGTGGTAGCCTTGTGAAAATTAAGGACAATAGCAGCCTATTTTAATAGGTTCTTTTGATTATCTTATTATACTTACTCCCTGTGTGAATTCAGGTAGTTTTATCCTTATTTCATAGATGCAGAAACTAAGGCTTAGAGTTTAATAATCTGGACCCATGTTGCACTTGTTCAGGTAATACTGCAACAGAGAATTAGCCATTGTTATTAGTATTGTTATTAGTTGAAGACTTTTTGGGGGTTAATCTGCAAGGGAGCTGGCTGCCTTCTCCTTTGGGGGTGATCTTCCCTGGGCATATGGGGAGAGGCAGATGCTTCAGAATGCTCAGGTCTCCACAGCATGCTCCATGTGAGGGAAGCTCCTGCCCTTTGTGGATCTCATTGAAATAGTCTAGCAGAGCTGCACAAAAGGTTCTGACACCAGGTTAAAGTTGTGTATTTCTAGCTCCCTAAAGCTTCACCTATGGGTGTCCTCCCTCAGTCAGTTCAGATGCTGCTGGTCACTGTGAGGGCAGGTACAGATTATGAATCCTCAAACACATCCCACCAGACCTTATCAAGTAGTAGTTCTTTTAAAAAGGCACAGAATGATGACCCATTAGTAGAGTCTAAATTGGAAACAGTTCAGCTGTCCATCAACAGGAGCATGGATATAAGGGAACACTATTCAGTAATAGAAGGGGGCAAACGGCTACTACATGCAATTACATGGATGGCCCTCAAAAACATTAGATGGAATAAGGGAGAAGTTTATTCGTTTCCTACTGCTGCTTTAACAGATTACTACAAACATAGTAGAATACAACAAAGTAAATATATTATTTGACAGTTTTGGAGTAAGAACTTCAAAATGGGTCTCACAGCACTAAAATCAGTGGTGTTGGCAGCTGGGTTCCTTGCTAGGTGCTTTAGGGAAGAATGCATTTTCTTGCCTTTTCCAGCTTCTAAGATTCTTCCCACACACTAGTTGTGGCCCCATCAATCTTCAAAACCATCGTTGTTCAGTAAAGTATTTCTGATGATGCTGTTTCTCTGTTTTGGGCTCTTCTGCCTCCCTCTTCCATATTTAAGGACCTTTGTGATTACATTGTTCCCACCCAGATAATCCAGGATAAATTCCTTATTTTAAGTAAACCTGATTCACAGCCATAGTTTCATCTGCTCTTTTAATTCCCCTGTGCTACCTAGCTGTGTAACAACATATACACAGTTCTAGGGATTATGAAGTAGACATTGTTGGGGGTGGGAAGATAGGTATTATTCTATCTGCTACAAAAAAAACTTTTATAAATGGTATCTATGCATGAATATTTAGAAGAAAGTTCACTGATATTTTAGAAGTACATTGATAAGTGGATTGATGGGCAACAAACAAACAAAAAAACAAACAAGATTGATAAATAGATATGTGGTAAGTAAAGTATAATAAAATGTTTTAGGAAGTAATAGGTTAGTTTTATGTCTGGATTTTTACTGTAAAATTATATCAATTTTCTGTATGTTTAAAAATGATAAAATGTAGGTGGAAAAGAACTTAGGATTGGGGGTAGTGAGCCTGGGAAACGGCTCTGTATCATTTTCTTGCTTGCTGACTACTCCCCTTCTGGGCCCTGAAGTTGGAACTTATTGCAACACTCAGATTGGAGGATGGACTCATCGTTACTGAGGTTAAGAGCTCACTCTGACCTCACAGCTCTTACTAAGGTCCAAACTTAGATATTGAGAGACTTTGAAAAGAGTTAATTCATTTCATATCCATACCCCATAGAAGCCGAGTAAAGGCAAAACGAGTCCTTTTGACCCTCAGCCTTGGCAGGAAGGCGTGTGTGTGTGTGAGGGTGTTGGGGCTGGCTGATGATGTGGGTGGGTTTTGGATGTATGTCAATAGTCAGGAATTTACTTTCGAAAATTCAACACATGTCCCTACCATAGCAGATCTCAAAACAGATGCTGCAGCTGTACTCTGACAAAAGGAAGCTGATTTCTGTTACATTCCAAGACAGACTGTGTCTAAGAAGAGCACACAGAGATGCATTGTATAAACGGTGATAGAAATCCCTGTCACTTTATCCCGTCTGGCCTCTTTGAGGCCTATGTGCAATCCCATTAGTTTGTCACATTAGGCTCTAGTGGAGCGTGTGAACAGCCCATTACACTCTCATGAAGAAGGCTGAGGTATTTTACCCTATCGCAGCCTGCAGTACATTTTGGATATGCCCTTTGAAAAAATCTGAAATGCGCCCCTAACTTCAGATCATCTCAAGTTACTTTTTCAAACTCTGTACATTCTCTTTTTCTGGTGAATATACGTGTGCAGCCGTTGCTTTATGCACACAGCTTCTCATTGTATATTTATGAATAGATACGCTGTCAGTGGGGCTACATTCCAATCTGATTTAAAAAAGAAAAGAACAGCTGTACTGTTAATATATATATTTTTCTTTTAAACACACATTTACTTTGTCTTGTAGGATTCAGGATGTGATCTTGGAGCCTTCAAAATTCTCTGGCCTAAATCAGGCCCTCTATGTGGGAACGGCAAGGCCAAGGTCAAGAACACGGAGCTCCGTAAAACCACACTCTAATTTGTCTGCCACCGTGTCTATATGCATCTCCCCTTTCCCACTCCAGACTGTGACAAACTACAATAACTAAGATAACATCACTGCTAATAAGATGGGATTTTTCCCTTGACACTGAGCTTAGCAACTCTCCACAGTCCAGATAAATTCAATACTGTTATAAGAAAACCCAGGCCCAGTGAAAACACAACCTCAGTGTGTCCCCGGTGATGCTCTCCTTGGCAGTTGCTCATAGATGATAAATTGCTTTGATTCCGGAGAGTGGCAATGATGGCTACTTAAGCTGAAATTTATGAAAATACCAGAACCTACGTTGCTCACATGCAGCTAACATCTAATTATTCCTTGTTGACTTTATTTTTATTTTGTCCCTCAGTGTTTAAGGCAACTGTTGATTTTTCTACTGTTAAGTCTCTAATCCAGCAATGCTGGTAGTTTTGTCAGTTTCAACTTACCTTTCTTAGGTGACTGATCATTTGGTTTATATTTTTCCTCAGATTCCTTCTGATTTTTGTTTTCTTTTTGGAGTTTTATTACTAATGAAACTCTTACTCATTTCTCTCTTGTTGCTTACTTCCTTTGTAAGAAGCTTAGAACAGTCTGATGGTTAGATTGAGTAGACATTCCTAGTTTTCACTTGATCAGAAATGTGTATCCAGTTGAAGTCATTGATTCATTGATTCATTCTTTTATTGATTAGGAATTTACTGTAACCTTCATGTATGCATTTGCTAAATACTTTCAAAGATTTACAATTTCTTTCAATCATATTAACAGTAGACCTAAACTTAAACAAATGTAATACTAGTTAAAATATGTTGTGTCATTAAAACTGAAAGTAGTTTATATCATTATAGTTTTATAGGAGAGAGTATCATCATTTATATTACTGAAGGAAGTCACTGTAATCCAACTTCACCAATTTCAGGCAGATACTTTAACCTAATAATCCTCTGGTTTTCTTTCCTTTAAAAAGGAGTTCCTGGGAGTCTGCCTCCTGGTGGTAGTCTGAGGAATTACTGGCATACTGCATAAAGCACTGTGACATTCCAGGATCACAATACCTAATAACTGTTATCTGATATATCAAGAGTTTTATTTTTGTTTTTAATTTTATGTTACTATAGCTTTGTGTCATATCTGATTTTACATATTGAAGTTTTTAGTTAAAGTTATATGTTTGACTACCATGCCAGTTATATGTTTTCTGAATTTGCACTCACCCTCTTCCTTAAGAAAGTCTTCCTAAAAGAGGTTCCTACTCCTTTTCATATTTCACCCATTATAAGTTCCCAAGATGACTCCTAATTCCATGATTTAGGTTTCTTTACTCTTACGTATTCTCTAGGACTATGTGTATTCCTTTGCTCATCATTTTCTGTTTTCATTTCTCCATATGCCCAATCCTCTCAGGTGCCAAAAGAAAGATTTATCTTTTTTCTTCCTTAGACTGTCCTCCAGTTTTCCCTTTACTTTACTAGCCACAAGCTCTGCAGTGCACATGACTGACTTTGCCTGTTTGATCATCTTAGACTATTCCCCCTAACTCACTGAAACCATTCTTACATCATCAGTAGTTAAGTATTTAAAGGTCAAGTCCTATAGTGCCCTTGTTTCTGTTGACCACCCAGTAGCTTTTAGTACTAAGGTCCATGTGAGTATTATTTCTTGAAATTAATCATCTCTTTTTCTTTGTATGATGCTGTATTTATCAGAATGTCTCCTCATTTCTCACTTTCCTCTGTTGTTCTCTACGTATCCCTTTCCTCCTAATTGCAGATTTTAAAAATTAAATCGATATTAATCAAGGTTCTTCAGAGAAATACAACCAACAAGATTTATCTGTCTAGCTATCATTCTATCTATTTATCTTTTAAAAAGTGCTGAAGTTATTATGGAGGTTGAGAAGTTCCAAGATCCACAAGCTGGAGACTTCGGGGAGCCCATGTTCTAGTTCTAGTTCAAAAGTTGGTAGACTTGAGACCCAAGAAGTTCTGATGCTTCAGTTAGAATCTAAGGCAGGAAAAGACTGATGTCCTGGCTCATGTAGTTAGATAGAGGAGTTCCCCCTTATTTGTGGGAGGGTTAGTCTTTTTGTTTTACTTAGTCCTTCAGCTGATTGGATGAGGACTAACCACATTAGGGAGAACAGTCTGCTTTACTCACCACTGATTCAAGTATTATTGTCATCCAGAAACATCATCACAGACACATGCAGAAAAATGTTGCCCCAAGTCTTTGGGCACTCTGTTGCCCAGTCAAGTTGACACATTATATTAACCATTACATTAACCTTGACCTCCTTCTACCTAAATAACTTTTTCCAAGAGAACTCTCCTCACTCACTTTGCATTTTATAGATCCAATAACTTTTTTATTATAGTCACTCCTTTAAATTAATATACTCTTTTCCCCTTATCTAGACTAATAGTCTACCATTTCACTAACCACAGTCATCAGTCATCCATTCCAAATCCTTCTCGTTTCCTATATAACCACTCCTATCCTGTCTGTCTCTTTCCATGCTTATTACTTATCGATTAGATCAGATCTTCATTACCTTTAACCTCAACTATTGTAAAAGCTCTGAATTTTTTGTTCTTGACTTCTTAATTATCCAATTGCTTCCATAATTATCTTATTAACAGTTGTTTGACTCTTCCCTGATACCACTCTAGGGAAACAAGGTAAAAATCATGTTTCTGGGGAGTCATGATGCGTAGAGTTGCTTGGGGCTTTGGTGAATCATATGTGTCCTTTACATGGTAGCATAAGATAACCAAAACCAAGAAGACTCCATATCATGTTTCAGGAAAGAATACCTAGCAGTACTTTTGAGCTATTGGCAGAAAGGATGTAAAGTAGTTTTAAATGAGGAAGCAAATCAAATGCTGGAGTGTGAGATGAATTAGGACAAATGGATTAGGACCAGTGCTGTATACAACAGAGGGGTATATAGCACTCCTTATAGATAAAACAGAGAGTACCTCAAGGTAGAATAGATAAGACTCAGATGGGCTGACAAGTTTATGTCTCATGTGCCCCAAATGCCAGCCATACTAATTTATTTTTTATAAAACCAAGTTCATGCTCCTATTAAAATAAACACATGGATTTGCATTTTTACATATTAATATCTAGTTTCAAATACCAGCCAAATTATATACTAACCAGGACACTTGGAGATGATAATTCAGCTCTCTTAGTTTATTTCTTCCTTTATAAAACAAGGATAGTAATGTCATCTTTGCAATGTTGTTCTGAAAAATAGTTAAAACAGCTTGAATGAGTATTATTTTATACCCACAGAATCACTATTACACAATAAGCAAGCAAACAAACCAACCAACAGAAGATAACATGTTGGTGAGGATGTGGAGAACACTGCTAGTGGGAGTGCAAAATGATGCCTCTATTATGGAAAACAGTATGAGGAGTCCTTGAAAAATGAAAAAAATAGAAGTTACCACTATGATCTAGCATTTCCACTTTGGGGTACATAGCCAAGAGAAGTGAAAGCAGAGAGTTGAACAAATGCTTATAAACCAGTGTTCATAGCAGCATTACTGACAATAGCCAAAAGGTGAAAACAACCCAAGCGACCACTGGGATGGATAAACAAAATGTGGTATATACATATAATGGAATATTATTCAGCCTTAAAAAGGAAATGGGATTCTGACACATGCTATAACATGGATGAGCCTCAAAAACATTATGCTAAGTGAAATAAGCCAGCCAGCGAAAGATAAATTACTGTATGTTTCCACTTAAATGAGGTACCTAGAGCAGCCAAATTTGTAGAGACAGAAAGCAGAATGATAATTTCAAGGGCTAGGAAAGTAGGGGTTTGGGAAGTTTTTGTTGAATGGATATAGGGTTTCAATTTGGGGAAAGAAAACAGTTCTGGTGGAATTATGGCGATAGTTGTACAACAGTGAGCATATACTTAGTACCATTGAACTGCACAGTTAAAAATGGTTAAATTGATACATTTTGTTATGTATATCTTATTACAATAAACAATATAAGCTGTGTGTCATACATCTAAATCTTCCTGAATCAAGAGCCTCATGATTTAGCCACTGTCTTAACACACTCTGTGCATATACTAAGCTTCTCTGAATGGTCCTTGTGTGTTCATAGCCAGGTACTATTTTTTCACCCCACTACACTTGTGATTTCTTTCTTCATGCTGGAATCTTAGATTACCTTTAATATCCAATGTCCTCAGTAAAGCATTTTTATATATTCAGCTTAAAACCTGTGAATCCTTTGTTTGTACCTGTGCCATGCTTCTCCTTGATGTACACTGCATTTATTTTTTCCTTTGTTATAGGTGGTTGCTGGCATTTAGTGTCCTATTGCAGATTAAATAAGCTCTTAGACTACAGGGTGTCAGCCTTCTCTCCCTGTGCCTAGTCAGTCAATAAATA
>PVKE010029059.1:0-20501 GCA_004027555.1 Craseonycteris thonglongyai | reverse complement strand
TGTTAAGGTCATTTAACTGTGTCTGGGTACTTTGCCAGCATTGAGTGAGCTCTCTGAGTGTCTTGATTATTGCAGCCCTGAATTCTGTTTCACCTAGATTTGATTCCAAGTGTGCAAGGTCCTTTACTAAATACTGCCCCTGATCTTCTGGAGGGGTTTTGGATTCTGAGGTGTGCATTGTGTTTGATGTGTTTTTTTTGGTTTACGCATGAGTCATTTTTCCCTCTGGGGGGTTGCCTATCAGATGGGGTTCTCTTTATTTTTTCTTTTGGGCTCAGTTGTGGGAGAAGGAGATTTTGGGAGAGGGTTGGGGGAAGCAGACAGCTTCTGTGTCCTGGGGCACTTCAGGTTGCTGTCTTAGCTGTTAGATAGTAGGGTAGTAAAGATGTGGCCAGGAATGGGGGCATGTGAGCAGGAGCTAGGGCGGGCTTGAGACACAATAGCAGATTCCTCTTTCAGCAGGGGGGCTGGTGATTCAGTGGGGGTGGGGCGCAGGAGCTGCCGTCTTTCTCTCCTCCACCTGGCTGCCCTTCCTTAAATCGTATCTGTAAGCCATGCCCACAGGGCAGCACTTGGATGGTCTGGGGCTTGGCAGAGGCCCTGGTAGGCCCGCGCAGTCCCGTGCTCAGGCAATGACACCACGGCAACCCAGTTGGCAGCCCAGTTGCTCACACGGGCTTCAACGCCCCAGAGGCCCACTGGGTGGGATGACAAAAGCCCAGCTGCGTGCTTGCGAGCAGTCAGCAGCGCCGCACTAGCCTAGCGGGCAGGACGCTGAAAGTCGGTCTTGTGCGCAGGCAGCGGCGCTGCAGCGGCCTGATGAGCAGGGTGCCAAAAACCCAGTAGCGCACTGGTGAGCAGGCAACGGTGCCACGGCGGCCCGTTGGGCAGGGCGCCGAAAGCCTGGGTGCATGCACGCAGCCCTGCGCAGGGGCCCAGTGGGTGGGGCGCCAAAAGCCCAGCTGCGCACTTGCCCGCCGGCAGCTGTGCCGCAGCGCCCTGGTTAGCGGGGCACCAAAAGCCCAATTGCGCGCTGGCAAGCAAGCAGCGGCGCTGCAGCGGCTAGGTGGGTGGGATGCCAAAAGCCCAGTTGCCCACTGGCAGCAGCACCCCGGCGGCCCGGTGGGCGGGGCGCCGAAAGCCTGGGGCGTGCACACAGCGGTGCCGCAGGGGTCCAGTGGGCGGGGCGCCGAAAGCTCTGTGTGCACAGGCCGTAGCTCGGGTGGCAGCAGCTCTAAGCTCCTGGCTCTGTTGAGACCGCTGGATTCACTCTAAGCACGTCCAATGCAGCTATGCCCACTCAAGCCCCAGCCCTCACTCCAAGAACCCTGTCTTCAGAAGGCACTCCTTCACAGTCAATCTCCTCCATAAATCAGGGGTGCTGAGCCATTGTGGGCTGGTGCCCTGTTCTCAACCCACCCACCGGGAAGTGCAGCCACCCTGCTCCACAGTCCCTGTTCCACTTTAGGCTCTGTGATCTGATTAGGGCACTGCGTGCTGTCCCTTGAGTTCGAATGTTAAATTGTCCACCATCTTGTGGGGATTCCATGCTCCCTAGGTCTCGGCTTCCAGCCCGCCCTTGATCCAGCTCCACTTTGACCATATTCCCCCAATTCCTCTTTGTTTTTGCCAGCCCCGCGCCGCGCTCCGAGTCTCTGTCCCCGAACCGCTGCTTCCCTTTCCCTATCCTGGTCTGCCCTTTTTTCTCTAACCTTTGGGTGTTGCTCTGCATTGTGTGGTTCTCTTAGTTGAGGTTTCTTCTCAGGGTTTCCCCTGTGGATTCCCCTCTGTTCACAATGTCCTTCCCAGGCAGTTATCGGCATTCTCCTCTCATGCCGCCATCTTTGATCTCCCCTGTCTATGAGTTTTTGTTTCTTACTTTCAGTTTTATATTCCACCTACAAGTGAGGTCATAGGTTTCTTGATTCTTTCAGTCTGACTCATTTCGCTTAATAAGATGTTTTCAAGGTCCGTCCATGTTATCACAAATTGCTGTATTTTATCTTCGCTTATTGTTGAGTGGCATTCTATTGTATAAATGTACCACAACTTCTTTATCCAGTCATCCATCAGAGGACATTTTGGTTGATTCCACGACTTGGCCACTGTGAACAGTGCTGCGATGAACATTGGGGTACACATATCTATTTGGATTAAGGTTTTCAGGTTTTTTTGGCAGATACCCAGGAGATGGATTGCTGGGTCATGTGGCAGTTTCATTCCTATGTATTTTTCAAATGTATTTTGATGAATCTCCACACTGCCTTCCATAGTGGTTTACCAATTTACATTTCCACCAGAAGTATATAAGGGTTCCTTTTTCTCCACAGCTTCTCCAGCACTTGTTATTCCTTCTCTTGTTGATTATAGCTAGTCTAACAGGCGTGAGGCTGTATCTCATTATAGTTTTAATTTGCATTTCCCTAATTGCTAGTGATGATGATGAGTTTTTCATGTATCTGTTGGCTGTTTGTATGTCTTCTGAAGAGAAGTGCCTGTTTAAGTCTTCTGTCCATTTTTTAATTGGATCATTTGTTTTGTTGTTGTTCAATTGTATGAGTTCTTTATATATTTTAGATATTAGCTCCTTATCAGAGGCATTATTGCAAAGATTTTCTCTCATTCAGTTGGTCTATTTTTTACTTTGTTGTTGGTGTTCTTTGCTGGGTAGAAGCTTTTTAGTTTGATATAGTCCCCTTCATTTATTTTTGCTTTTACTTTCCTTGCCTTTGGGGTCAAGTTCATAAAGTGCTCTCTGAGCCCAAAGTCTATAAGTTTAGTGCCAATGCCTTCTTCTATGCACTTTATAGTTTCAGATCTTATGTGGAGGTCCTTAATCCACTTTGAGTTAATTTTGGTTTATGGTTACAGTTTACAGTCCAGATTCATTCTTTTGCATGTGGTTTTCCAATTTTCCCAGCACCATTTACTGAAGAGGCTTTCTTTTTCCCATTGTATATTTTTTGTTCCTTTATCAGAGATTATCTGTTCATATGTTTGTCAGTTTATTTCTGGGTTTTAGATTCTGTTCCATTGGTCTGTATATCTGTTTCTCTGCCAATACCAAGCTGTTTTGATTATCAATGCTTTATAATATAGATTGAAGTCAGGAAGCGTGATGCCTCCAGCCTTAATTTTTTTTGGTGGATTGCTTTGGTGATTTGGGGCCTTTTGTGGTTCCATATGAATCTGATAATTTTTATATCTATTTCTTGAATGAATGTCTGTGGGATTTTGATGGGAATTGCATTATATCTGGATATTGCTTTGGGTAATATGGCCATTTTAACTATGTTGATTCTTCCAATCCATGAACATAGAATATCCTTCTATTTGAATTCATCTTCCTCAATTTTCCCCGTGTATAAGTCCTTCACATTCTTTGTTAAGTTTATACCTAGGTATTTTATTCTTTTTGTTTTGATTGCAAATAATGTTTTTCTCATTTCTTTTTCTGAAGTTTTATTGTTTGTATATAAAAATGCTGTGGATTTTTGTAAATTGATTTTGTATCCTGCAGCTTTACTGTATTCATTTATTGTTTCTAACAATTTTCTGATGGAGTCTCTAGGGATTTCTATATACAGGATCATGTCTTCTGCAAAAAGTGACAGTTTAACTTTTTCATTTCCAATTTGGATGATTTTTAACTTTTTTTTCTTGCTTAATGGCTCTGGCTAGCACTTCCAGCACTATGTTAAATAGCAGTGGTGACTGTGGAAATCCCTAGCTCATTTCTGATTTAAAAAAAAAAGGGTTTCAGTTTTTTCCCATTCAGTATGACATTTGCTCAGGGTTTGTCATATATGGCCTTTATTATTTTGAGGTATTTTCCTTCTATACCCATTTTATCAAGTGTTTTGATCATAAATGGATATTGTCTCTTGTCCAATACTTTTTCTACATCAATTGATATGATCATATGTTTTTTGTCTTTATTTGTTTATGTGGTCTATCATATTGATTGATTTGTGTATGTTGAACTTACTTGTTCAACATACACAAATACTTGTGCATATACTTGTGCCCCTGGAATGAATTACACTTCATCATGATGAATAATCTTTTTAATGCAGTGTTGTATTCTATTTGCTAGTATTTTGTTTGGGATTTTTACATTAGTGTTCATAAGAGATATTGGTCTACAGTTTTCTTTTTTTCTGATGTCCTTGCCAGGCTTTGGTATTAGGGTAATTTTGGCCTCATAGAATAAGTTGGGAAGTAGTGCCTGTTCTTCAACTTTTTGGAAAAATTTGAGGAGAATAGGTCTTACATTCCTTTGAATGCCTGGTAAAACTCATTAGAGAGACCATCTGGTCCTGGACTCTAGCTTTTGGAGAGGTTATGGATGATGGTTTCAATTTCCTTACTGTTGATTGCTTTGTTTAGGTTATCCAGTTCTTCTTGATTCAGTCTAGGTAGACTATATGTTTCTGAAAGCATGTCCATTTCTTCTAGGTTGCAAAATTTGGTGACATATAATCCTTCATACTATTTTTGTATAATCTTTTGTATTTCTGTAGTATCAGTTGTAGTTTTCCCTCTTTCATTTCTAATTTGGATTATTTGTGTATTTTCCCTTTTTCCTGTGGTGAACGTAGCCAAGGGTTTGTTAATTTTATTAATTTTTTCAAAGAACCAGCTCTTTCTTGCATTAATCCTTTCTATTGTTTATTATTATTATTATTCTCTATTTTATTTAGTTCTGATTTAATTTTTATTATTTCCTTTCTTCTGCTGGCTTTGGATATTTTTTGTCCTTCTTTTTCTAGTTCTTGAAGATATGCTATTAGATTGTCTACTTGTCATTTTTCTTGTTTCTTGCCTGTAGTGATATAAATTTCCCTCTTATTACTGCTTTTGTGGCATCCCAATAATTTTGGTATGTTGTGTTTTGATTGTCATTTGTTTCTATGTATTTTTAAATTTCTTTTATTTCTTCTTTGATCCAGTCATTTTTTAATGACATGTTGTTTAATCTCTATGTATAGGTGGTTTTTTCTGCTTTCATTTTGTAGTTGATCTCCAATTTCAAAGTTTTGTGATTGGATAATACACTTGGTATGATTTCAATCACCTTAAATTTGCTGAGGATAGCTTTGTGTCTCAGCATGTGGTCTATCCTTGAAAAGGTCCCATGTGCATCAGAAAATAATGTATAGTCCTATGTTTTAAGATGAACTGTCTTGTGGTCATCAGTTATGCCTAGTTGCTGTAATGCATTATTTAAAACTGATATTTCTTTATTTTCTGTTTGGATGATCTGTCCATGGCTGTCAATGGGGTGTTTAAGTCCCCTACTATAATTGTGTTTTTCTCAGTTTCTCCTTTTAGATCTGTTAGTAGTTGCTTTGTAAATTTTGGTGCTTCTTGGTTGGGGGCATATATATTAATAAGTGTAATATCTTCTTATTGTATTGTTCCCTTTATCATTATGAAATGTCTATGTTTGTCTCTTATTATCTTTTTGATTCTGAAGTCTGCTTTGTTAGATATAACTATGGCTACACCTGCTTTTCTCTGGGTGCCATTTGCTTGGAATATTTTTTTCCACCCTTTCAACTTGAGTCTGTGTTTGTCTTTGTGGCTGAGGTGTGTCTCTTGTAAACAGCATAATGTTGATTTTTTTCTTTAATCCAATTTGTTACTCTGTGTCTTTTTGTTGGTTAATTAGTCCACTTACATTTTGAGTGATGATTGATATATGAGGATTTCCTATAGCCATTTAATCTATTTTTTCTGGTAGCTTTTTTTTTATTATTATTATTGTTTCTTGCTTTTTACTTCCCATTGGTTATTTTAGTTTGATGTGTTTATGACTATTTTTTCTGTGTTCATTTATTTTATTGTTATGTGTCTCCACTCTAAGTTCTTTTTCAGTGGTTACCATGAACTTTATATAAAAGAAAGTTTCATATATGCAGTGATTCTTTTTTGTAAGGATGTTTATCTCCATTCTCTTTGGAAACTTCAGTTTTTACTTCCTCCTTTTCTTATATTTTTGTTGTTCCAGTTTATCCCTATTTACTTTTACTTTTTGTTTCAGGTCCAATCACCTCCTTCAGTATTTCTTTAAATGCTGGCCTTGTGCTGGAGAAAGTTTTTGTATGTCTGCAAAGGTCTTTAGTCCTTCTTCATATCTAAAGGATAACTTTTCTGGGTACAGGATTATTGGCTGGTAATTTTTCTCCTTTAATATTTTGAATACTTTATTCCACTCCCTTCTGGCTTGTAGAGTTTATGTTGAGAAATCTGATGAGAGTCTGATGGGCTTTATAGGTTAAAGTGTTCCTTTATAGGTTATAGTGTTCTTTGTTCTGGCTGCCCTGAGGATTCTTTCTTTGTCTTTTTTTTTTTTTTTTTTTTTTTAACTGAACTGGTGGCCTTACCGCATTCGGGAAGCACACCCCAGTTCAGCATGTGGGTCCACCTGGGCTGGAGGCGGGATTCGATCCTCAGTCCTCAGGCCTTCAAAGCGAGCACTTAACCTTCTGAGCCATCCCAGCTTTCCCTCTTTCTTTGTCTTTTACCTTTGATATCTTCGGTATAATGTTCCTTAAAGAAGGTCTGCTAGGATTCAAGTATCTAGGGGTCCTGTTTTCTTCTTGGATTTGAGGTTCCAGTTCTTACTGTAGTTTTGGGAAGTTCTCATCTACTATTTGTGTGAGTAGATTCTCTGTGCCCATCTTGTTCTCTGCTCCCTCTGAAATACCTATTGTTCTTATATTACTTTTTCTAATGGAGCCAGATAGTTCTTGTAGATATCTTTCATTTCCTTTAGCTTTTAGGTCTTTCTCTTTCTTCTGTGACATTTTCAAATTTCTGTCTTTAATTTCACTAATTCTTTCTGCTTGCTATGCTAGCTATTTCATTTTTAATTTCTTTTATTGTGTTGTTTATTTCCAGAATTTCCTTTTGCATCATTTTCATAGATTCCATTTTCTTTCTGAGATCACTTAGATTTTTCTGTGTACTCCACCAGGTTTCTTCAATCACTTTGAGTGATTTTATAATTGCAGCCTTGAATTCTCTATCACTTAGCTCATGTAATTCCATATCTTTAAGTTCCTTTTCTGGAGATTTTTCTCTTTCTTTCTGAGCTCCTTTGTTCAAAGGGCCATTCATTACTGTTGGAGCATTTAATTTCCTAAACATGAGGACTTTTCCCCTGGTAGATGTGAAGTTATCCTTCTTTTACTTTCTAGCTGGTATTAGTGTCTTATAATATTTTCTCTTATTTGGTTTTTTCACAGTGGGAGAATTCCTATAAGGTGGGCTTCTCTTTGACTCAGTTGCCCTGGTCTCTCTGTATGCCTCCTCTTAGGGAAGTTATGATGGCTAACGGTATGCTATGACTATGAGATCCCACTGCTGTCAGAAGCTGCCACACCTAGTTCCCTCCACTGGCTGCAGCTGTAAAGGTGGGTGTGGGGCCTATTCAGAAAGATGCAGGCCTGATTGCATCACAGGGTAATGACAGCTTCCCTCTGCTGGCTTCAGTGGGAAAGGTAGACGTGGGTTTTTTTGGGAAAGGCACAGGTCTGAATTCATCAGCGGTTAATGGCAGCTTCCCAGCAGCAGTTCACTGAAGGCAGGCCTTGGGTGAGGCCTGCATAGCGAGCCCTGTGAGACAGCAAAGGGAAGCAGCCAAGCTCCATGTCCAAGCCCACTCAGTGCTCCAGTTAGGCCTCACTTCACTGAGGGCCACTCTGCACCTCAGTTGCCAACACACTCCCATTGTCAGCACTCCAGCCACTGGAACACCCACCTTCAACTCCAGTTGCTGGCCTCATGCTCTGCGGGCCTCCAGCTCCAGCTGCTCAACTCAAACACCGGCAACCAGATCCTGACTCCAGTCACCCTCACCGATCTCTGGCTGCTGCTGGTGCCTTGCTCTGGCCCCCTGCACTGCACTATGGCTGCCCCCACCACACCATAGCTACTCCCCCCACACTCCCACCAGGTCCTCTTGCCACAGTCAGCCATGCCCGCTTTTGTCGTCCTCCCTGCATTCTGGCAATCTGCACCCCTGCCTCTGCCTGATTCAGTCCTCCAACCTGTCCAGAGTCATTCTGCACCTCAACCTGCACCACCAAGCTCCCACCTCAGTGTCTCCTCTGCTGGACTCAGGTCAACCTCTGGGTTGGTCACTGGGTAGGTCTCCGGTTCGAGCCCCATGGCGTGTCTCTACACTGCTCCCTTTATGTCTCACTTACCTCTGTTTGTGCAGCTTTAGGTATTTTCTTGTGATGAGTGAGTCCCTCAACTGAGGCTCTGTGCTACTTAGGGATTCTCTGGTTGGATTTTAGTTGTTTTAAATTGTTGTCTTTCCAGGAGAGGTTTTAAGAGCTCCTCTCACACTGCCATCTTGATGATGTCTCTCCAGCTGACCATTTTTAATGGAATCAGAAAATTTCTGAGCTGGTAAATAATTTTGAGTTTGTTTTTCATTTTTTCTGTCTGTTTCTTTTGTTCCTTTTTTTTTCATGACTCCTATGTGTTACAATGTCCAACACAGAGAAATTTAATATGATTGTTTGATAGTAATTAAAAAAACATTACCTGATTTAAAAAAAAACAAAACAGCAAAAGAATTTACTGATACAGGCATTCATGATGGAGTTTTCACAGCTAATTTCCATGTTGTTTCAGCGAATACCGTTGTGTAGAAACCTGTCTAGTTTCTGAGCCCAGGGAGTGAGTCTTTATCCTGCCTGGAGCAGAGATTCTTATGGTAGCAAGCCTTGGACTGGTGCCAATACTGCATTAACAGTAGCATTTGTATGGTTCTAATATATCAAAATAGAAAGAAATTTTTCAAAATTACTCCATTTCTTCATTCAAAACTTTAGAATATACCTAAATTTATAGACTAAAATTAAGGTTATATACAATGAGAATCAAAGTTATGTTCTGATTCCCAAGAACAATAAAACAATACCTTCCTTACCACCCATAAGTGGCCTGGGGTTCTTTTGGTGGCACGAGTATGTAATTCCTAAAAGATCAAGCTTAGCCCTGATGTGTTTGTGTAATGTTAGGAAAGGCTGAAGATTAATTATACTTCTGCCAACTCACTGTATCTCCATCACCTATAAATGTCACATTTTAGTTCAGTTTTACATCTTAAAATCACAATTAGTTGCTTCTATAATGCTGGTTGGGGAAGCTGGGATGGCTCAGTGGGTTAAGAGCTCACTTTGCAGCACCAGGGACCAAGGATCTAATCCCAGCCCTGGCCCGTGCGGACCCATATGCTGAACTGGGGAGTACCACCAGTTTGGTTATCACCAGGGTGAGATCCCGGTCCAGTTCCTGCTGTGTGCAGCCCCAAGCCCAGCTGTGGAATGAAACTATGTGGAAAAACCAATGATGCACAACTATGGAGACTGTTCGGGGCCCTCCCCCTTCTCTCTGTCTCTGTCTCTGTCTCTCTCTCTGTCAAAAACAATAAAAATAAATCTTTAATGCTGGTTATATGTTTCTTAAATTGCTTTCTCATCACTTCTCTGAATGCCATGTCTCTATCTCTTTTTTGATAAGTTAGAACAAATTAAGTTGTTTTTCAATTGTGAAATTCCATGAGTGCAGAAAATTATTTTCATTATGTTTTTCCTTACTATGCAACTCAATAGGAAATAACTAAGTAACAGTAATTAAGTAATGAGATATTTGATGTCTCCATGGAAATTACGAAATATTAAAAATTATTGAAAACTATATAAAAACTTAAGGGTGAATAAGTAATTTAATTTCTTCCACAATTTAGAAACTTATATACTTTACAATCAAGTTTTACATTTCTAAGAAAAGAGAGAACTATAAGGCTATTTTAAAATGATTGATAATATAAATTTATATCGCCTCTTAAAAATACTATCTGGAGGGAAGAAATGATGTAACGTAACATGGCTTAAAGTAGAGATTATATAATTCACAGTATTCAATTATCAGAAGATTACAACATCAATTTAAGCAGGACAGGCTTTTCAAACGCATGGCCTGTAGGCCATATGCCACCCAAGATGGCTTGGAATGTGGCCCAACACAAATTTGTAAACTTATTTAAAATATTAGGAATTTTTTTTTGTGATTATTATTATTATTACTTATTTATTTATTTTTTCTCTTTAGCTATCATAAGTGTTGGTGTATTTTCTGGATTGTCCAAAATAATACTTCTTCCAACATGGCCCACAAAATCAAAAAAATTGGACATCCCTACAGTAGCAGAAATTAGTGGGAAGGACTATTAGAAACTATTCTAGGTAATATATTTGGGTAAATGTCCACCAAGAATTAGTGAAGCCATGGAGAATGCAAAAATAGTATTTTTCTGTAATAATTTTATTCCTTCAGAAAACTTCTTCTGGGGATTAACGAGGACACAAATTTGAACTTCCTCTAAACTTCTGATTGGTGAAATCAGACAAACAAAAGTACCACAGAAAGGCTTCAATTATTTAAATGTAACATTGCCATGAATTTAAACTACTTTCAGTCACCCTTCACAAAAATTTATTAATAGAAAATGTAAATATCATGTAGCTAGGTATTGTTGTTACTACTTTTGAAAATGTGACCTACAAGTCAGATATCTAATTTTCTATCTGAAAATGAAAGAATAAATACCACTATACATAATGACTATAGGTAAATCTTTCCAGATATTCTAATACAAATTTCAAGCTAAAAGCTGAAAATAACTTTTGTTTTGTCTCTTAGCAAAATTTTCCTTGATCTTAAATTATTGACTGAGTCATATTCCCCAGGGAGAAATGCAGGGTTTTTTTCTCACTTAAGTGCAATTAAAAGCACAAACTTATTTTTGCCCATTTTAAACAATTACCATTTGATGCTAGAAGAACAAACATAACTACCAATTCATAAATTTATTTATTTATTTTTTGATAATAGTTACTCTCTTTCATTTGGCACTTAATAAGAAAAATCTATAATTGAATGAAGATGTATATACTTCTTCTGAGGATTTTGAAGCTGGTAAGTAAATGAAAATTCATATGACATTATCTCAAGAAATTTTCTATAAAAGATGAGGTGGCTGTTTACAGAGTGCCTTATTTGTCTTCATTTTTCTTCAGAAATTTATTAGAAAAATGCTAATAATGAAACTATGGACCATACACAGTGTCCTACAGCATAGCATCTTTTCTTGAGAGCCAATCAAGAATTCAATAAGATTTCATTCCTGGAAATAGTTTACTCCAGTAAATACTTTTATGAGAGGTGTGCTTTGTTTTTAAATGATGAATTTTTAAGCACAAATATTTTTTATTGTTAAACTTACTGGGATGGCATTGGTTGGCAAAAATTACATAGATTCCAAGTGTACACTTGTACACTACATTGTCCATTCGTTGCATCATGTGCTTACCATCCAGAGTCAGTTCTCTTTCCATCATCATATATTTGATGCCCCCTCCATACTCCCCTACCCCCATCACTGACCCACCTTCCCCTTTACCCTAGGTAACCACTAAACTATTGACTGTGTCCATGAGTTTTGGGTTTTTGTTGTTGTTGCTTTTAGTTGTACATTCCACCTATAAGTGAAGTGTGTATATATATATATATATATATATAATCTTTATTTTTTCAGTCTGACTTATTTGACTTAATATGATGGTTTCAAGGTCCATCCACATTGTCACAAATGTCTGTATTTCATCTTTTCTTATCACCAAGTAGTATTTCATTGTGTAAGTGTACCTCAAATTCTTCATCCTGTTATCTATCAGAGGATACTTTTGTTGCTTCCATAACTTGGTGTAGCAACAATGGGCTATGTCTTAAGTGGCCACAGAATTTGGAGGTCAAATTTGCATTCCCTATGCACACTGAGGTGGAGTTAAGGCAGCAAAACACTATTTATTGGAGTATTAGATAAGACATACAGAGGAGAGCAAGGTAAGAGATAAAGTAACAGAAAGTCCTCACCATCCAGAGTGTTTCCAAGGCACAGAGGAACCAAGGCAGCACCTCGGCTTCAGAGGTGTCCTGTGAGTGTCCCCGTCAGAGAGTTCTAGCCAGGGTTTATTGAGCTATTATTTTTATAGGATTTTACGCAGTAGTGCTTGATCTATGTGGCGTCACTGTGTTATAGATTACTGTAACAATGGGACAACCCACATGTGTGTGATCACTATAACAATGGGGCAACTTTATGGGTTCTATTCATGCATTCCACTGGTGGGTCAGCAATCAGTCAACCAGGATGATTAGTGAGGCTATTCCAAGTTCACTCCCGCTGACAGGGAAATCAATACCCAGGTGTCACCTGGGCAGAGCATTCCCAGAATGCAACAAGTGAAAGGCACAAAGGGGCATCTAACTCATATATGATTTACTTTACATTCAGCCCTTGAACCTTTGGGACTTCTATTGAGGATACTTTTTATAAGTTACTCGGTGGTGAGGACAACAGGGGATACATGCTTTTATACATAATGAACATAATTGAATACAACAACAAGTGCACAATACAATAGTAATAAAAGCAATAATCAAATCTATTTATTTTTTAACATTTGGCCACCAAGATCTAATCTGATTTATAACAGCAGACAAATCTAAGCCAAAGAAGCCCTCTCTGCTTGATCCTTTCAGACAGAACACGCAGGTCTTTGAGGTGCCCTTCAATTAGCCAAGAGTTATCTGTTAAATTAAAATAGCACATTAAAAATAATTTTTTTTTAAAATATATTTATTTATTTATTTATTTATTTTTATTTTTGACAGAGAGAGAGATACAGAGACAGAGACAGAGAGAGAACTGAACTGGGGGAGCTCCCAGTTCAGCATATGGTTCCGCACGGGCCGGGGCCGGGATTCGATCCCTGGTCCCTGGCGCTGCAAAGTGAGCGCTTAACCCACTGAGCCATCCCGGCTTCCCCTAAAAATAATTTTTACATACAGGATTATATCACAGTAAAGTAATTAATAACAGCCCTGTTTTTAAATATTGCCTCCCTAACTTAATTTTTTATTAACTTTTTATATAGCTTTAGAAATGGTATTAATGGCCTTGGTCATACTGCGTGCTAAATGACTTATTTCAATATTTAAGGCAGTGGTTGTGGCTGGGAGAACACATAAACTAAGGGAAACATATTCTGTTGGGCTAGATAAAGACAGATCTGATGTACAATTTTGTGGTAGGCCATATGTTTTTCCAGTTGCAAGAATCATCACAGTCATGCGACTCTTTTGAGGCATGAATATAGTAAGCCTCCCTATTGTGCAGAGCCCACCCATTGAGTTAACAGGTATATAAGAATAATCTGGTTACAGATTAAAAACCATCCAGAGTGTAATTTTACATAAAAAAGTTATTTGGTCAGTCATAGTAATAACATTACAATCAAAAAGGGGTATATCCTTAATTTGTTTGAAGCCTTTGGTAAAAAAAAAAAAACAACTTTTTTTAACTGTCAAACTTATTTTTGTGTCTAATTAGGAGAACAAACTCCTATTAAACAAGAAAATAAGGTTTGTTCCACATAAGTCCCACTGGACAGACAGAAGTCAGAGACATTCATCACATTTTTGGCTAAGTAGATTCAGATGTTTTCATCACACTGGAATGGGATGAGTTCAGAGTCTTTCAGTGCCATCCGAGCCACAGTCAACAGGTTAGAACCATCCATTTCCAAGATCGTTGTTTATTCCCAAATAAATATTTGATTATAAAACAGAATTTAACTTTTTTTTAAACAAGAAACACTACTGCAAAGGTATTATTACTTTTTCAGCAACTACTTCAGCCTTAAGAGGAACAGTAGTAGGGATATGTTTGACCCATACTTTTGCCCTGACTTTTAGCTCAGTGGAGTCAAAGCCTCCTGTCCTGGTCGTTATAAGAGGAGGAGCATCTAATTGATGACTTTGCCCTTTCTTAATGGGGACTATGGTTAATTGTGCAAAGTGGTCTTGTGCATTGAGGGTGATAACTTCAAATACAACATTATGCAATAATACCCAAATTTCACCAACATAATGTGCATCAATCATTCTGGCCATCACTTACAGTCATTTTACTGCTAGGCTAGATAGAGATGCAATCCAACCAAAAGGACCAGTGGGAATTTTCATTCACAATCTTTTAGGGATGGTGACAGTCCACCAAGGTGGTATATTAGCTGCTTCTAAAGTTCTTAGATCATTACCAGCTGACTCTAGAGTCCCCACATATGGGGGTTGGGCACATTCGTCTGTGGCCCACCATTGTAAACTTTGTTCAAATGTTTTCCTAATCTGTAAATTAGGAGTTAGCATATGGTCAAGGGTTTTCTATCCTGTAAAGGTCTATTATTTAACTGTTGTGAGGCTGTAGGTAAATTATCTTTCCAACACTGATAGGAATTTTGTCCAAATTTCTTTATTTTTTCTTTTAGTACGCCATTCATTCTTTCAGTTAATTCTGATGCTTGTAGATAAGGGATATGATACAACTATTCTATGCCCTGTGGTGGCAGAATACCTGTATCTCTTTACTTTTAAAGTGGGATCCATTATTACTCTGGACATGTGTTGTTGTTCCGTAATATAAAATTATTACTTCTAACAATTTGCAAGTATTCTTTTGAGTTGCCTGAGCAAAAGGAATGGCCGCTAATATTCCAGAATAGGTATCAACGCAGGTACAAATATATTGGCATCCCTTACTTCTTGGCAATGGACCAATGTAATCAATTTGCCACATTTGAGCAGGCATATTACCTCTGACCAATTATCCTGTCACACAGAGGATCACTGTTGATCCTTCTGACATATTTCACATTAATTACTAATCTCCTTTAATATTGAATAGGAAACATAAATTCCCTGCTGTTGTGCCCACCTATGCATAGCCTAGGTGTCCAGTTTGGCAATGGATCCATTTTGCCATTGTAGTTTCCTTGTGATCTTCTTGAGAAACAATGGCTATATTTTCCAGCTGGGCAGCAGTTTTATTGTGCTGACATTCAAGAGTACCCTTCTTAGTATGGGCATCTACATGAAGAACAGACATATTAGTTTTCTGTGCAATTCCCCAGATTTCTTCCCATAATGGTGTTTCCTAAATTTCTCTCCCAAAGATATCCCAATTGTTGTTTTTCCACGTGGGCATCAGGTGGCTAATCCATTTGCCACAGCCCCAGAGTCAGTAAAAATGTAGCAAGCCCTCCTTTTCCTTTTTTTACTCTATTTTGGACGTACCATTTACATTTAATTATATTAGCTTCTTGTGCATGTCCTATTTTATGGAACACTGGGTCTCTATTAATCCAGGTCATGATAGGGATACTGGGCCTTAATAGGACATCATGTCCTATTGTAAGTTGTTCAGTTTCAGTTAATGCCCAGTATGCTACTAAGAGTTGCTGCTCAAATGAGGTGTATGATTGTCCAGTGTGTGGAAGCTTTCATGACCAGAAACTGAGAAGGACCAGTTTCCCTGACTGCATTTGCCTCAAGCTCCAGTTAGTGTATTGCTCAGAGGCAGTCATATGCATTTCAATTGGTCCATCCTGTGTAGGCCAAAGATCCAAAACTGTTTGGATTGCTATTTTTGCCTGTTCAAATCTTGAGGAAATTTTTTTTCCATTCAAATTCATATTTTTTCCTAGTAACTTTGTATAGTGGCTGCAAGATTATTCCTAGATGGAGGATGTGGGCTCACCAATAACCAAACAATCTTATAAATTTTTGAGCTTCCTGTTTGGTCTTTGTGACCAGAAAATTCAAAATTTTCTGCCTAGCTTTTGGGAGAATTTGTCTGTGCCCTCTATTTTAATGAATCCCTAAAACATTTACTTGTTGAGCAGGCCCTTGAATTTTAGTGGGGTTAATTTCCCAGCCTTTCTGTTTCATATACCATATTAAATCTTCCAGAATGGTTTGTGTATGCTGCTCTGACTGAGTCTGGATTAGTATAGCTACGCTTGTGGGAGATGAGTGAATGTGTATTGTCTTCCATTCCATGTAAAAGCAAACTGAGGCCAAAACTTCTTATCAATTGGGATGTTAAAGAATGCATTAGCCAAGTCAATTAGCAGCATACCAATTACCTGGACATTTTTGGACACATCAATCAAAGTAATTATATCTGGTATAGCAGCATATAAGGGTGGAGTAATTTTATTCACTATCCTATAATCGACAGTCATGTGCCAAGATCCATCTGTCTTTTTCACTGGCCAGACTGGGCTATTCCAAGGGGAGGTGGTGGGCACTAAGACTCCAGCTTTCACATAATTTTGTATTGTATCTTCAGTTTATTGTTGCCCTCCAAATATGTGATACTGTTTCAATGGCACAACTGGGGTAGGTTCAGGCAACACAACCCGAGTTGTATGCAGGTGCCCCACAGTCATGGGTGAGATTTTAAAAGCCCATATCTCCAAATTGACCCCTTCTATCTTCTAAATGTAGTGACATCTCTCTAAGAATATCTATTCCAACTGTGTATTCTTTAATGGGAACTGTTACTACTGAATATTCTCTTTTGGGAAGCTGTCCAATTTTCATAGTAAGAGTAACTTGTTTAGCTATAATTTTTGGTGCTCTTGAGACCAGTTATAGTCAAGGCGTGACCTGTAAAGTTTTGTGGGTGCCCATAAATCAGTGAGGCCTATACTCTGATGTCAATCAAAGCTCTAGTTACAGTATGAGACCCATTTTTCCAATAAATAATCAAATCAATAAATGGATGATAGTGTCTTTTAATAATGTTGATTGAGGGGAAGCTGGGATGGCTCAGTGGGTTAAGCGCTCACTTTGCAGCCCCGGGGACCAAGGATCGAATCCCGGCCCCGGCCCGTGCGGACCCATGTGCTGAACTGGGGGTTCCCCCAGTTCAGTTCTCTCTCTGTCTCTGTATCTCTCTCTCTCTGTCAAAAACAATAAAAGAATCAATAAATAAAATAAATAAATAAAAGTTTGGGGAAGCCGGGATGGCTCAGTGGGTTAAGCGCTCACTTTGCAGCGCCCGGGACCGGGGATCGAATCCCGGCCCTGGCCCGTGCAGACCCATATGCTGAACTGGGAGCTTGCTCAGTTCAGTTCTCTCTCTGTCTCTGTCTCTGTCTGTCTCTCTCTCTCTCTCTGTCAAAAAATAAAAATAAATAAATAAAAATATATTGAAAAAAAAAAATAATGTTGATTGACACCAAAATTTGACCTAATCCTTACAGGGTAGACTGGAGTTAAGGGTTCAAGTCAGGGTATAAACCCTGATGTGGAAGAAAGAGGCACTAGGTTTTATGGGCTCTGATTTTTCTGGGTTTTGTCCCCCCTATTTCCTTTTCTAACATCTGCCTTTTTTTAATGTTTTAACTTTTCCTTAGATAGCTTCCACATATCCCATCTATTTCTTCTTTTTTTGCCCCAGCTTTTAACAAGTCCTGAAACATATTTCTTCTTGAGACTTTATTGTTATTCGGGGGTCACTCATTGAAGGCTGTGTGCTCTCTCCAATCCCCCATATGCCCTAATTGGGTCATCCTATCTAGGACCACTCCCAGTGGGTTCCCTGTTTCACTCAGAAGCAAAGTCATCATCAAATTTCAGAAAACAGTTAAAATTGCCCAACTATGGCAAGCAACTGACTTTTTTTCTGTGCTGCTGACAGTTCAGCATTAGCAACCTATGTCTCTCAATTTTAAGTAAGGCCAGAGCCCCGAGCCCATTCCTGAGCCAATAGAGAGTAAGGGAGTTCCTCCCAACCCACACAAGGGGCACAAAAACTTCAGTGTCTTCTTTTGGCCCAAATGGCATGGTGGTCATGTATCCTGCCTGACTATGCCAAAATGTAGCAACAAGGGGCTACATCTTAAGTGGCCACAGAATTTGGAGGTTGAATACATATTCACCATGCACACTGAAATGGAGTTGAGGCAGCAAAACACTATTTATTGGCATATTAGGTGAGACAAACAGAGCAGAGCAAGGTAAGGGATAACGTAACAGCAAGTACACACCACCCAAAGAGTGTTTCCAAGGCACAGGGGAACCAAGGCAGCACCTTGGCTTCGAGTGTCTGGTGAGCATCCTCGTCCGAGAGTTATGAGAGTTCCAATTAGGGCTCATTGGGCTATTATTTTTATGGAATTTTACACAATAGTCTTTGATTTATGTAGTGTCAATGTGTTATAGATTACTGTAGCAACAAGGCAACTTACCCATGTGTGGTCACCATAATAATGGAGCAACTGCGTGGGTTCTATTCATACATTTCACTGGTGGGTCAGTGATTGGTCAATAAGGAAAGTTTGTGAGGCCATTCTGAGTTCACACCTGCTGACAGAGAAGTCAACACCCAGGTGCCACCTGGGCAGAGCATTCCCAGAACACAAGTGCAAGGCACAAAGCATCTAACTCATATATGATTTACTTTACACTTGGCCACTATGAACAGTGCTACATTCATAGTGTACAAATAGGGTAAAAATATCTCTGAGAATTTAGGTTTTGAAGTTATTTGGGTAGATACTCAGAAGAGGGATTGCTGGGTCATATGGCAATTCCATTCCCAATTTTTTGAGAAATCTCCACACTGCCTTTCATAGTAGTTGTATCAATTTACATGCCCACCAGCAGTGTATGAGGGTTTCATTTTCTCCTCAGCCTCTCCGGCACTTGTTATTCCTTGTCTTGTTGATTATAGCCATTCTAACAGGTGTGAGGTGGTATCCCATTGTGGTTTAAATTTGCATTTCCCTAATTGCTAATGATGTTGTGCATTTTTTCATGTATCTGTTGGCCATTGGTATGTCTTCATGGGAGAAGTGTCTTTTTAGGTCTTCTGCCCATATTTTTAATTGGATCATTTGCTTTTTGTTGTTGAGTTCTATTAGTTCTTTATATATTTTAGATATTAGGCTCTTGTCAGAGGCATGAATTGGAAATCTTTTCTCTCATTTAGTTGGTTTCTTTTGCACTTTTTTGATGGTTTCATTTGCTGTGCAGAAGCTTTTTAGTTTGAGGTAGTCACATTCATTTATTTTTGCTTTACTTTGAGGTCAAGTTCATAAAGTCTTCTCTAAAGCCAGGGTCTGAAAGTTTAATATCAATGTTTACATCTATTCAGTTTATTGTTTTGGGTTTTAAGTGAAGATCTTTAATCTACTTTGAGTTAATTTTGGTATACGGTGGCAGTTTACAGTCCAGATTCATTCTTTTGCATGTGGTTTTCTAATTTTCCCAGCACCATTTACTGAAGAGGCTTTGTTTTTTCCATGGTATATCATTTGCTTTGTTGTCAAAAACTATCTGTCCATGTATTTGTGGGTTAAATTCTGGGTCTTTTATTCTGTTCCATTGTTACATATATCTATTTTTCTGCCAATACCAAGCTGTTTTGATTACTAGTGTTTTGCACCATCGACTGAGTTGGGGAGCAAGATGCCTCCAGCCTTATTCATTTTCCATAGCATTGATTCAGTGATTCAAGGTCTTTTGTGGTTCCATAGAAATCTGATGATTTTTAAAAACCTATTTCTCAAATGAATGTCTGTGGGATTTTGATGGAAATGCCTTAAATCTGATTATTGCTTTGGCTAATATGACCATTTTAACTACTCTGATTCTCCCAAATCATGAACACAAAATATCTTTCCAAGGTTTTGTATCTTCTTTATTTTTTTAATTGCGTCTTATAGTTTTCCATGTATAATTCCTTCATATCCTTTGTTCAGCTTATTTCTAAGTATTTTATTCTTTTTGTTTCTGTAACAAAAGGTATCATGTTTTTTATTTCTTATTCTAACTTTTTATTGTTTATATATAAAATTGCTATGGATTTTTGTACATTGATTTCTATCCTGTAACTTTACATTATTCATTTATTATTTCTAATAGTTTTCTGGTGGAGTCTTCAGGGTTTTTAAGTCGTCTTCAAAAAGTGGCAGTTTAACAACTTCACTCCCAGTTCAGATGTCTTTTATTTCTTTCTCCTGCCTGATGGCTCTGCCAAGAACTTCCAGCAGTATGTTTAATAGCAATGGTGATAAGGGACATTGTGATTTGTTCCTGGTTTCAGAAGAAAAATTTTCAATTTTTCCCCATTCAGTATGGCATTTGCTGAGGGTCTGTCATATATGGCCTTTATTATGTTGAGGTACTTTCCTTCTATACACATTTTATTAAGTGTTTTGATCATAAATGGATGTTGTATCTTGTCTAATGCTTTTTCTGCATCAATTGATATAATCATATGATTTTTACCTTTCATTTTGTTTATGCCGTAGATTTGCATACGTTAAACAATCTTTGTGCCCCTGGCATGAATCCCACTTGAATGTGATGTATAATCTTTTGAATGCATTGTTGTTTTCTATTTGCTAGTATTTCACTTAGGAATTTTGCATCAGTGTTCATCAGAAATATTGGTCAATAGTTTTCTTTTTTTGAGACGTCTTTACAGGCTTTGGTATTAGGGTAACATTGGCCTCATAGAATGAGTTGGGAAATAGTGCCTCTTCTTCAGTTTCTTGGAAAAG